>PVJO010020033.1:0-32919 GCA_004026905.1 Hystrix cristata | reverse complement strand
ACAATGGGGGGGGGGGAGAACAGAGGGACAAGAGAAATAAGAAATGGAAGGAAAAAATAGAAACGAAGCTTTTATAAATAAGGAGAGAGGAGGGGGTGAAGGGAGGGGAGGGGAATGGGAAAAAAAGAAGCAACAAGATACATCATGTACAGGTACAAATCCCCTATGATGAATGTTATCACTATGTACATCTAAAATGTACCATTAGAATAAAATTTAAAAAAAATTAAGCCTGCAAAAAGTTCACAGAGAAACTGTTTGAAATGTGGAAATGTCTATGTATTGATGGTGGTGGTGGTCACACAGGCATATACAGTAATCCCGTGAATGATACACTTCAGGTAAGTAAATTTGATTACATATAAGTTAGATCTCAAAAAGTTGCTTACAAATTAAGTCACATAAAAGAATGGAGTATGATCACATATAGAGGAATTTTTTTTTTTAATTTTAGTGCTGGGGATCGAACTCAGAGCCTTGCACTTGCTAGGCAAGTGCTCTCCCACTTGAACTAAACCCCCAACCCCTAGAGGAATAATTTTGATAGGGTAAGTAAGAAAAGCCCGTCTAAAAAAGATATATAGGCAGAAACCTGAATGATGAAGGAGGGGGGTATATGAAGATTTACAAGAAGATTCTAGGCAGAAATCACAGCAAGTGCAAAGGCCCTGAGTGCAAAGGAACTGAGCTGACCACATCAGAGACACAGCAAGAAAGTCCCTGTGGCTGGAATGTAATGAACAAGAAACAGACAAAAGGTAGAGGTAGCCAGGGGACAGATCACAGAGGTTCTTATAGGTTATAGTAGGAAGGATGAATTTTATTTTATAGCTAATAGGAAGGCAGCAGAGGTTTTTAAATTCTGAAAAGATTGTTACACTTCAAAAGAATCATCGTGAAATTTATATTAGAAGAGATTAGGTGAAAGAAGAAGTCAAAGCAGAGAGGCCATTCAAAGAAGTGCAGTAGTCCACATAAGAGACAACAGTGGCTTGGACCTGGGTGGGGAGGGAAATGTGAGGTAAAGCCCAGCGCGTTCTGAATATACAGTATTTTGAAGGTAGAAACAACAGGAAGTTCTGATGGATTAGATAAGGGAGAAGAAGAAAATAAAGGCATTGAAGTCAACTCAGATTCTGATCTAAACAACCAGGTAAATAGTTGGTCCACTGATTGAGACAGAAAAGACCAGGAGAGAGAGAATGAGTCTGGAGAGCATCTAATTAGTGTTCTCATGTGTTAAGTTTGAGATGCTCATCCGTTTACAGGCATCTTGTTTACCTATCAATCTCCTATGAGTTTGCATAATTCGTAACAAGTCAATGTCTAAGTTCTGAGTACTTCCAAGTTCAGGGTACTATAACGGGCTTGGCTTTCCGGGTCTCCTGGGCTGAGGCTATGCCTCAGACCCCTGGGGACCCCACTGGGCGACCCTCTATGACCAAGGAGCAGCATCAGCCCCTCAGTGCGTACCTCAGACTGCTTTCCTTCTGGCACACTGCTTACACTGCGGTCGATCCCCTTCGGATGGGCACTTGCCCTCAGGAGTTACATGTCTCAGTCACACTGCAGCAAAATCTCTTGCACACATTGTTCCTGGGTGTTATTTTTTCCTGTGTGTGTGTGTGTGTGTGTGTGTGTGTGTGTGTGTCAAAATTCAGTCCTATCACCCAATTATTCAACAGTCCTTTCTTCACGGGGCACCTCTCTAGGGCAGCCGGAAACACGGAGGAGACTCAGCAGCGGCACAGGGGCGAGGTCAGCCGGGCCAGGCTTCTTGGAGGAGGAGGCGCAGTGCAGAGTTGCCTCTCTTGCACATGCTGTGAGGCTGGGTTTCTTCATGATTTTGGCCTCACCACTCCTTCCCTGATTTCAAGGAGCATTTCAGAAGCCTTTAGGAGCATCACTAACACCCTCGGGCATCCCACTTGAGATTTAGACCAGTGGAGCTCAGTCCTTGGGGAAGCGACTGCAGGTCTGTGCACGCACGTCCTTTTGTCTGTGCCAGGAGGAATTACGAGGTGAGGAGATGCCGAGCTAGGCCCGGAAGCTGGCAAACTGTAACGGATGGGCCGAGGTCGAGTGGGGAAGGCAGGGGCTGTGCCTCGTGGGAAGGTCACCCACAGCCAGTCAATGAAGTAAGGGGCTCCCCTCATCCCACGCAGCATCTAACTTCCAAACACTTATCCTGTTGGCCTCCCCTCCCTTGTACTCCGGTCGCCGCTGCCCCTGTACAGCTTCCAACCTCAACTCCTGTGGGCCTCACAACCCATCCCCATGTGTTTGCTGATGTGCTCTTTCCAAGACCCTGATCAGAACTTGTTCTCCTTGCTCACCACCCTCACCAGCTCCCCTGCTGCTTCCAGCAAGGAACCAAGCCCCCGAGCCCTCTTGAGCCCGCCCTGCCTGCTGTGCTGTCCCTTTGCACTTTCCGGTTCCACTACCCCGGGCACCTATCTGTAGTTCAGAGCCCTTGGACATGCTATTCTTCTTGACTAGAATTCCCTGCTCCCTACCCTTGCCCGTCTGCTAAACTCTTATTCATCCTCCAAAACTGTGCTTGAAGCCAGGTGTGTTAGCACATGCCTGTCAACCCAGCACTCAGGAGGCTGAGCAGGAGAATTGCAGCGAGTTCGAGGCCAGCCTGAACCACATAGCAAGACCCTGTCTCAAAAAACAAAACAAAAACAGGGCTTGGGTTTCACCTTTCTCCTGAAGTCTTCCCGTCTTGCCCCCTTGCCAGCGTTTATTCATCCCTTCCTATGTACCACCTCTGGACTGTGTACTTCTGCATGTGTTACTTGTATCACAGATTGTGAAAATCAGTTTCAGAAAGGGTAGAGGACTGGGGTTGAGGATTTAGCTCAAGTGATAGAGCACTTGCCTAGCAAGCTCAAGGCCCTGAGCTCAATCCCCAGAACCAGCCCCTCTCAAAAAAAAAGGAAGGGAAAAGGGCTTCTCCAGGCTTTCAAGAGTACGGACCCAAATCCAAAAAAATCCTGATTCCTTAGCAAGTGCCTTACTCACTGTATGCTCAAAGACTTAATCAGATTTTACGCGCACACACACACACACACACACACACACACACACACATAGACACAGAGGAACAGTATGTTTTTATAAGCTGAACTGACATCCTTGAACACCTGTCTTGAAGTAATTAAGACTTTCCGCAATTCTCTGATATTCCCGAGATATTCCAGAGAGGAGGCTGAATAATGTGAACTCCAAGATCCTCTGGGGGCTGATATTTTATGAAATACAGAAAATCTCACTGTCACAATTAATGCTGGCACTCAGGGTTTATTTTCGGGAGGAAGGGATGCTGGTGCACCACAAGCTTTTATTGCACATCTACTAAGAGACTAAGGACATTGGACTCAGAACAATTTTGCGAGATTCACCTCACTTAATAGAGAAGGACATCGGAACAGATATGATGAGCTAGGGTCACACAACTAGGAAGAATCAAGCAGGGATTTGAACCGAGGTTCTGCTGATTCTCATCCGGTTCTAAGTAGAAAGATTAGCCTGACCGCTGGGGCAGGTGGCTGGGCAGGAGAAGGAGAGTCTGGTGGGCTGCAGGACCGCTTACCTCCATCCTCGAACTCCTCACGCAGGTAGACCCGGCGCTGCGCCTGCGCCCCCAGGGTGTAGGTCGCCAGAAGCAGGCGCAGCAGCTGCAGCCGGTTCATCTTGCCCGGCCCGGCGTCCCTACGCCCAGCCCCAGACAGCTGCCCACCCCGGCCAGGTGCGGATGCAGCCTCTGCTTTGACCCCGGGCGGAGGATGGGATCACCTGCACCCCGCACCTGGCTGCCTCCCATTCGCGGCCTGGGTGGGGACTGCAGCCAATGGTTGGGGACCAGGCGCTGAGGCTCAGGGAGCCACAGTGCAGCGTCCCCAGGGAGTGGGGGAGTTGGCAAGACCAGCTGAGGCTGCCCCCGGGGTCCTGCGGGCCAGCTCGATTTCGGTGTGGGTGGTTGCAAAACATGCTCATAGAATTCCATCTAACGTCCCTCTGTCCCTCTGTCCTTCCTTCTATCCATTCATCTATCCACCCATTCTCCCCTTGGGCCTGTAAAGAAACAGCGACGACACTGTGATGTCCATTTTAACAGAAACGGCCAAGGTCTCAGCAAGCACGTAAGTAGCCCTCATCCAGGATGGGGTTTTGGGTGGCTTCCCGAGAGAGGTGATCCTGAGGTTAGCCAGGCGGAAAGAACTGAGGGAAGGCGGGAAGAGCGGCAAAGGGGATACTATATACAGAGGCCAGAGAAAGGAAAGCTTTGTAAGTTAATACCATTTCTATAGCAACCCGTACCCTACCATCACTATTCTTTCCTGTTGTGAGGGAAAGAAGGTTCAAAGAGGGGGGAAAGCACCAGTATTTGTTGATCATCGCAATACGTGCTAGTCACAGCACCAGACACTTAATATACATTATATAGTTTTGTCTTCATGCCAGTGTGCGAGGAGGGTGTTGTTATGCCCACCTTACAGATGAACAAACTGAGGCTCAGAATGACAAGTGTCTTGCCAAGTTCACAGCGGTATGGAATAGAGGCAGGAATTTAGGTCTTTCTCATTCCAGGACCTTCAGTAGAGTTTCATTTCACTTTTTTCTGCTTTGTATGTAGATTACCCCCAAAGTTTCATACAGTCATAGGTGGGGCTTTTCAGTGGTGGCTAGATCTAGGCTGTGTGACGCTGGGATTAAGGGCACCCTACTCTAAGTATGGGCAGCACTACCCAAAGGGAGGGTAGCCTGGATGAAATATAAAGGCAGGCTTAGTTGCTGCTGCTACTTCTCTGCTTTGCTGCCTTCCGCCTGCCATGGACTGTTTCTCCTCTGCAAGCCCCTCTGCCATGCCACCTTGCCTTGGAGCCAGCCGACTGTGGACTGAAACCTCTACAAACTGGGCTGACATAAACCTTTCCTCCTCTAACTTTGGGTATGATTATTTTGTCTCAGCAACTGGAGAAGTAACTAAGACACACTTTGATCATCTATTCAATATCTACTTACTAAGATCGTACTGTGTGTCAGGCACTGGGCTAGGTACTGAAGACATACTGGAGAACAAGACTGACTAGTCTTCTGTTCCCACGGAGCATGCTTTCTATGGGGGAGACAGAAAGTCATAAAAGAAAGAAGTAAGTATCAGATAATGACTTGCCTTCTACAAAAGTAAAACAGAGAGGGGGCAGGCTGATAGGCCAGGAGAGGGGTCAGGGAAGTCCTCCCTGAGTTAACATTTTGATTGAGATATGAATGAGAAGCCATGTGTTCCAAGCAAAGGCAACCTCAAATCCAAACACTCTGAAAGGAGGAATGTTTCTGTTTCATTTGAGCATCAGAAAGACGGCCAGGGTAGCTTGAGCAGATTGAGCAAAGAAGACAACGTCTGGTTGGAGAAGGGATTGAATTGAGACCTTGCACGTGCCTCTAGGCCATGGGAAGGATTTATAATTGGTACAACAGGAAGCCCTTGAAGGGAGTGATATCATCAGAATTATATTTTAAAAAGATCACTTTCATTTCTGTGTGCTAAACTGAGAATGTCTTTTTTGTTTGTTGTTTTTTGGTCCTGGGGATCGAACTCGGGGCCTGGGAATGTCAAACAGAAAGTTTAAATATATAAATCTGGGGCTGGGGCTGTAGCTCAGTGCTAGACTACCTGTTCAGTGTACATGAGGCCCTGGGTTGCATCCCCAGAACTGGGGGAATATATATATATATATATATATATATATATATATATATGGCACTGGACTAGATATACACATCTGGAACTCAGCAGAGGAGGTCTTAACAACAAATATAAATATAGAGGGATATAAATGGTATTTTAGAGCTGGGTGTCTTTGTGCTTACTTGAAATCCCAGCAATTGGGAGGCAGAAGCAGGAGGGTCACCAGTTTGAGGCCAGCCTGGGCTATGTAGTGGGTTCGAGGTTAGCCTGGCCTACCTAGGAAGACCCCATCTCAAAAAAAAAAAAAAAGTATTTTGACCCACATAGCTAGATGAGATCTTTTTGAAAGGGGAGAAAGATTGGCCAAGAACCATGTCAAGTAGCCAGCCCTGGAGAACCCCAGCCCTGAGAGGCAGGCTGAGAAAGTGGAAGCAGCAAAGGAAACCACAACTAGCTCAAAAGAAAGCACTTCCTTTAGAATTTTAAGAGTTTTTTTATCCATGGGCAGGGAGGTGTCCCTTAAAGGGAGGGCCAAACTTGCACTAATCACCTTTTTTATGCAGCCTGCTATGCCAAGTGATAAGAAGGCAAAGACAGACAAGACCCAGCCCTTGTTCTCCAGGACTTCTCCCGCCAGTGGGAGAGAGGGACCTTTAGGCAACTAACTGAGGGCCAGCAGAGTCTAGGTTTGCAGCCCTAACAGAGGGAAGAGCAAGAGCTCACCGACAGCGAGATGTACCAGTGTGTGGTGGCTTTACTTACATTACCTCACACAGTCCTAACTATTCTTTTCCCCATTTAGAGAAGAAGAAATTTAGTCTTAGAGATGGTGGGTCATTTGCCCAAGGATACACGAGTGACAAGCAGAGAAACCTAGATACCTAGCAAGACCTATTGGACTTCTGAGCCCAGGCTCTTAATCACTCATTGAAATTTTGTGACAGTCTGATAAGAGCTGGAACAGAAGTTTCCTGGGAAGATGCAGGGTGCAGAGACTAAAACGCAGGGAGATAAAGTGAAAAGATGGAGTAGGGCCAAATTAATCCAGATCTTGAATGCCAGCTGGAGCGGTTTGGATCTGGCGTCTCAGGCCGGTGTTTTTCACTCTCCAAACTATCACCATTTGGGGCCAGATAATTCTTCATTGTGGGGGACAGCGGGGGACTGTTCTCTGTATATAGGATGCTTAGCAGTATCCCTGGCTTTTGCTCAAGAGATGCCACTAGCCCTCTCCCCAACAGCTTGACAACTAAAAATGTCTCCAGACATTGCCATATGTCCCCTAGGATACGTGTGTGTGTGTGTGTGTGTGTGTGTGAGCAAAATTGGACCCCAACTGAGAACTGTAAGGATTACTGGGGCTCAGAACTGCTGCAGGGCTCAGGATTTGATTATTATTATTAGTAATGCTCTCTTAACTTTAATAACCACTCTCATAGCATGGTGGTGAATTATGTTTCGATTCTGGAAAGCTGGAATCGCCCATGCTCCTTTGGTTACATTCCCACCAGTTCTGTTGTTTTCTCTGAAATGATACAGTTGCCCATCTGCCTCTCAAGGGCTCTGGCCACTGTGCCTTCTTTGTTTTTATATCTTCATTTCCTAGCACAATGAAAGTTACATGGATTGGGTGAATTTTAAAATTGTTTTATATGTATTACATTTACTTTTAGGAGCTCATGCTAAGATCAGAGATTTGTCAGTGAATAAATGACGAGTATACTTGTAAGCAAAGATGTCTATTTCAGTCTTGTAATCCAAAAAGCCTACGAATTAATTAAATGTGTGAACTTCTTTTTCAGGTGTATTTTCCATATGGGAAAAATCCGTGTGATACTGGCAGGGCCCATCGTTGTCTTTAATCTGTTAGAATAGACCTTTAATTGTTTACTTGTCTTTGTGCTGCTATAACCAAATGTCTACATTGGGTAATTTTTTTGAGACAAGGTTTTGCTATGTCGTTCAGATTGGCTTTGAATTCACTATGTAGCCCAGGCTGGCCTTGAACTCACAGAGTTCGGGAGACTGGTAATGCCATGACCACGGCACCAGCAGATTTGGTGTCTGTTGAGAGCTGCTCTCTACTTCCAAGGTGGTGCCTTTTTGCTTCATCCTGCCATGGCAGAAGGAAGCAAAGGCAGATGAATGCTATGTCCTCAGGTGGCAGAAGCGGCCAAAGGACCAAGCAGCTGTCTGGTGTCTCATTTACAAGGGCAGTAATGCCCTCCTTGTTGCTGGCCAAACCTCTCAAACGCTCCACTTCTTTGTACCATCACTGTGGGCTTTAAGTGCCAACATTTGAAGGGACATGTGCATTCAAACCCTAGCGTCGCTGGATCACTCCAGGTGACTCGAATCAATATAATTCAGTATTTATTGGGCTACCCATATGAACAGGCACTGGGAGAGAAATAAAAGCATAGTTTCCATTTTCTAGATGCAACTATTCAAAAGGGCTGTTGGGCTTACAGGGCCTGCCTGACCTTGTCCTGGCCCTTACCAACAGTGTGATTTGGGGTTAATCAGGGCTGTGCTACAACTCTATAGACTCCGGGCATTTTTGCCTTCCTGATCTCCTTCCTCCATAAAGAAAAGTATGCAGGCTGTATTCAGGATCATATATTCATTATTAGTATATTCATGTTTTCTGGTTTTAAAATCAATCAAAATTAAAACATTTTCACAGACCCCTATAAGTGTCATGGCCCTTAGCACTGTGCCTAGTATGTGTAAATCATCTTGGGAGTCAATTACTGCTATTTCCTTGTGCTTATTTCCCTCTTTGTAAAATGTTAGTTTTGAACAGTTGTTTCAAGGATTTTTTGAGGCACATTGGAGCTGCATGATGGAGGAGACCTAGTCTGATTTGTCTTGCACCGTGTGCCTAGAGCACTTGGCATAGAATAAACACTCAGTAAGATGAACCTGCAATTAGCTACCCAGGCCCAGCATACAGTATACGCTTGATAAATATCAGATTTATTTCACCTGATCTCCTAGGCAACAGTTCGGGACATGCATAATAGGTATTAGAAAGTCAGAGTACATGGTACGGACCCTGAAGATAGCAGGAATTCCGCTCAGGAAGGATTGTGCAGGGCAGTCACTTCACATGCTTTTACATTTTTTATTTGTTCAGCTCATGCAACCTACTTAATTGCATCAATAACACAAACTATCTTTAGCTTATGGATAGGAAAGGGGAGTTTTCAAAACCATCTATATTACACTTCAATATGATGTATTTACACACAGGGAGTTATACCAGTATTGTCTTGTATCGCCGAATCCTCTGCAGATTTAATTACAAAGCTACAAAGTGAGTGCATAAATTATGCATGAAGGCCCCTGTTTTGAAAATCATTGTGCAGTCCTGGGAATTAGATGGGGGAGTTAGATCTGAGTGACTGATATGCTTCCACTTACTGGTTGAAACCCTGTGGATCTGCAAGAACTTCTTGTATAGAGACAATGTGTTTGCCGTTCGGCAGGGCAAGCTGAATATTTAAACTCCAAAAATTAGCTATCAAGGGAAAAACGAACATTTCAAACAATTATCCAATTCTGCTCCGTTCTCCCTCTTCAGCTCCATCTCCCTTTCCACTTACTCCCCTTGCTGTGCCACATCCGGAAGAAGATGCTGTTTCCCAGTCGTGTCTTCAAATATACTGTTCTGTTTGTCTTTCTTTCTTCATCCTAGCAAATCCCAGAGAGAGTACCTATTCCTAGCAGCTCCTCCACAAGTGCTAGTTCTCCTCTCTAAGTAAGAAGGCAAAGGGTTCCTGCTTGTGAGCTCGGCTCAAACACGGCTTCCTTTGGGAACTTTTCCTACCTTCCTGAGAAAGAAGACAGGAAATGCATTGCCCTTGTCTTGGACACCAATTGTGTAGAAAGAAGCACAATGCTGGGTCCTTGCATTTATCATCTATTTTAGTCCTCAGGGCAACTTTGTGCAGAAAGTATTCTTCTTTTTCTTTTTTTCTTTTTCTTTTTTTTCTTTAGGTTTTTTGAGACGGGGTCTCACTTTGTTGTGCAGGCTGGCCTTGAATTCACTATGTAGCCCAGGCTGGCCTCAAACTTGCAGTGATCCTCCTGCCTCAGCCTCCCAAGTGCTGGGAGTGCAGGGATTACAAGTGTGTGCCACCACACCCTGCTTGCAGAAGGTATGTATTCTTTATCCTCAGTTCCTAGGTCAGGAATCTTCTGTGTAAAGTGTGAAGAACATATCTTGACCAAGGTTCTCTGCTAGTAAGAAGTAGAGCTGGGACTGAAATCCAGGTCTGCCTGACTTTCTCCATGAGGCCAATCAGTTGTTCTGTTCTTGGAGTGCTCAAAATCCTTCCACATCTC
The DNA here is from genome assembly GCA_004026905.1 of Hystrix cristata. Lineage (NCBI taxonomy): Eukaryota > Metazoa > Chordata > Mammalia > Rodentia > Hystricidae > Hystrix > Hystrix cristata. The sequence continues at coordinate 22,871 of PVJO010020033.1, read as the reverse complement.
ATTGTATGGAAACTTATTTATAGATTTTCATCTATAATAGATCTTCTTTTTTCTTTTTTTTCTTTTTTTTTTTTTTCTGTGGTGGTAGTATTGAGGATTGAACCTGAACTACATCCCCAGACTTTTTTATTTTTCATGTTGCTGCAGGGCCTCCCCAAGTCGCTAATAAGCAGGCTTGAAATCATCCTAGTCTTGCTTCAGCCCCTCAGAGTGCTGGGATTACAGGAGTGTGTCACCAAACTGAGCTATAATCTAAACTCTTGAGCCAGAGAACAAATATTGCTTCTTACTGTGTCCTTAATGGCTCACACGATGACTGCTCAAAACATGTGGATGGGAGAAAGTAAAAAATAACAAAACACTTTGAAGTTTGCTAGCTATTTTCAAATATATGATTTCACTTAATCATAAATTATAAATAAGCATAAGATAAAGGCTCTGCTCTTAGAACCTAGCAACATAAATAAGAAAACAACCTAAGTGCAGGTGGGAATGACAACATTTACAGATAAAATACACTAAATTAGAAAAAGATTTTTAGATTAAACAGGAAAACCATCTTAAGGGATTTTTCTTTCTTTCAGTTTTGGGGATAAACCCAGGGCTACTGGGTCATATCCCTGGCCCTTTAAAAATAATTTTTTTTTGGGGGGGGATACAGGATCTGCCTGAGTTGCCCAGGAAGGATTTGAACTCAAGATCCTCCTGCCTCAGCCTCCCTCAGTGCTGCAATTCCAGGCATGAGCCACCACGCCTGGCTATATACACAATTTTCATACCTAAGATATTCAATTTTTTATTTCATGTTATGATTTTATGATATGTGATAATTTTGTTATTTATCATTATATTCCACACTTTTCCTTTTTGAGAATCACACAGGATTCTGCTTTTGTCATTGGGGAACTTCCTTTATTGAGGTGACCCGCGCTGTGCTACGGCTCTTCTTTCTACCCCAACTCTTGCCATCATGCAGGTAATTAAAACTTCCACATAAACAAAATCTCCCTCGTGGTGGCCTTACCATTCTTTGACTTCCAGATCTTGTATAATTGGTATCTCTCCCCACATTCCTCTGGCTGCGTCGGCTCCTATGGTTATATTCTCAACTGTCCATTGCTGGGACTTCTTGAATACTGAAGTCTGAAACTTTCTGCCTTTTCTGGTTATAACCTCCTAGCTTCCCACCTGTCTTACTCCCACAAATCCTCTCTTTAACCTCATCGGGATCCAATCCAGTCTCTCGAATCCTTTCTCTTGATCTACTTTCCTTTTCAGCGAACAGCTTACATCTTGTGCTCAAAGCACCTCAACCAATACTTTCAACTCCTTTTCCCCCAGCCGTTTTTGCCACACCTATTTTATAAATCCCACTAATTTTAAGAAATTTCAATTATGTGCCTCTTCCAGTCCTACAAGCAGGTTGCTGAGAGTTGCTGGGATAAAAAAAAAAGTCCCACAACTAGACAGGCCGGTGATATGAACAGGATCTTTACACTTTGCTGAGGCTTCGTTGTTCTTTGAAATCCATTCATTTCACAGGACCCCTCACTTCTTTCTTTCATACTCATCACTTTAAGGTTCACTCTCTGGGTAGAGGATTTAGCTCAGTGGTTAGAGCTCTTGCCTAGTGAGCACGAGGCCCTGAGTTTGATTCCTGCCACTAAAAAAAGAAAAGGTTCACTATTTGGATGTACCTCCACTTCATCTGCTACTTTAGCCGTATCTAAAGCTGTTAATGACTTTCTAATTCACAAAGAAATAAGAGTTCATAAAGGAGGACGAGCTCTCTTAATTTCTCGCATTTGACCTTGAGGTTGTTTTTTTCTAGGCTTTGGCTTTCCCCAACCTTCTCATCCTTTTTCCATTCTAATTGTTCATTCTCTGTCCTTTTTCCTAGCTCCTTTGCTTTCTCCTTTCTCTAGGGCTCCACCTTGAATCATACACTCTTTCCACATTCCCTGGCTGATATCTGTTTTCCCGTACCGTCGGCTACCAGCTATCACCCCAATGTGTAATTCCAGCTCTACTTTTTTTCCTGAGCTCAAAATTAGTATATCCACTTGCCCGCTGAGCATCTATTTCCAGCTGGATGTACCACACACCTCAAATTCGACATGTTCAACATTATATTTATTGGTGTTCCTTTAACTCCATTTCTTTTCCTGTGTTCTCAGTCTGAAAATCTAGAGTCGGCCAGGCATGGTGGCACCTGCCTGTAATCTCAGCACTTGGGAGACTGAGGCAGGAGGATCATCGTGTGTTTGAGGCCAGCCTGGGCTACATAGTGAGCTCAAGGGGGCTGGGGATTTAGCTCAGTGGTTAGAGTGTTTGCTTTGCAAGCACAAGGCCCTGAGTTTGATCCCCAGCACCAAAAAACCCAAAAAAACAAAAAAAAAATAGTGAGCTCAAGGCCAGCCTGAACTACATAAGGAGGCCCTGCCTCAAAAAACCAAAAATAAATAAATAAATAAACAAACTTCTCCTCTTAAAAAAAAAAAAAGAAAAGAAAATCTAGAGTCCACCTGCTTCTTACCTTCTAACTTCTTAACATTGCTGCTGTCCTTCCCCTTCCTCTCTATCCCTTCTGTTCCTGCCTTCTTTCAGGCCTCATGATCTCTCACATACTCTGGTCTCGCTGACACAGGCAGGTCATCCATCTTGGTCATGGTAGATAGAGTTACCCATGTAAAACATGCATATCTGGGGGCTGAGGGTGTAGTTCAATGGCAGAGCGCCTGCCTAGCGTGCACAAGGTCCTGGGTTCAATCCCCAGCACCAAAAATATGTATAGATAGATAGCACATACATTTCTGACAATGTCATGTACTCTTGTCACAATACCTTATGGGTGAATACGTTAAGGACGGTCTGAGATGATCCGTATTTGTATGTCACTTGCTGGGAAGCATAGCAAAGATAAGGTTAGTTCTGTGTGTGGGCGTAGGCATGCGTGCGTGCAGAGGCCCTCAAAGAGGAACTGACCCTTGAATTGGGACTGGAGTGATCAGTTGGAGATTCCCTAAGTAGAGAGGGAGAGGAGGGCCGTGAAGAATGTGAAAAAGTCGAGGAGCTCCGTTCAGATCAGTTTCACAGACATCCAGCCTGGGTTGCTGTGTCCCACGCAGTGTGCTAGTCACTGGCAGTGTCACAGAAGTGAAGTCATTGACCACCAGGAGATTTTCTGTCATTTATTGAGGCTTGGGAAATTTAGCCTGCTAGTCTCTATTTGCTACTCAAGGCAATCCAAATAAAGCATCAGGCTGGGGATTTAGCTCAGTGGTTAGAGTGCTTCCCTTGCAGGCACAAGGCCCTGAGTTTGATCCCCAGCACCAAAAACAAACAAACAACAACAACCAAAAAACAAACAAAGCATAGATCAGAACTGTGATTCCAGCAACCGGCCTCCCTGGCCTCTCCACCCCTTTGATTTCAGTTGTTGGCAGCAGTTGAGCAGACTGTCTACGGCTTCTGTGCTCCTCCTTTTCGACGTGAGGCGCTGTGTTAAAACTGAGTATGGACATGGCACAGAGGCCGCAAAGAGATCAAATCAAGGGAGACATCCAGATACTGAACAAGTAGCTGCAATAAGGTGTCCCAGGTTCTTTTAGAACAGACAGGGCACAGAGGAATGAAGGGTTAATTCCACCCAGGGGAGCAAGATATTTATGAAATGGTTACAGCCCAGGGTAGCTGGGATATGCGTCTCCAAAGGAAGATTAGGAGAAGGCAAAAGATGAGTTCATCTTTTCTTGCCTTAGAGGAGCCCTTAGAGAGCCAAGATCACCTAAAATATTTCCTCTCCCTTTCCCAGCTCCTTTTGCTTCAAAACCACAGCCACATTTTCCTAAACATGATGATTCGCTTTCTTCCTCTCTAGCTAAAGGAAGGGGGGGGAGACTAAACAGGCCTTCCTGCTGTTTTTTTGTTTTTATTTGCAGTACTGGGGATCAAACACGAAGCCTAGTGCATGCTAGACAAGCACTCTGCCTCTGAGCTATATTCCCAGCCCAGGGCTTGCTGTTTGTGTGTCATATTTAGCTTTTTCTAAATGTAAGCATGATCTGTTTCCTCTACATCCAGCAAATGAGAGTCAAATTTTTGTAGATTTCTATGTTTTCCCTTAAGAAGGCAACATTCTGGAAATGTTGCTTTATTTGATGGCCAACAAATGTCAACTAAGAAACATAACAACAATAATAGCAATAACAAAAAGCAGTTGGTAGAAAGTTCAGGAAGAGAAGGCAGCAAACCAGCAATACCCGAATGCATTATGAAATCATTTGCACTTACACTCCTGGCTGTGGAAAAGTTGGAAATAGTTTTTGCTAGAAATACTCAGGAGGCTGAGGCAGGAGGATTGCAAGCTCAAGGCCAGTGTGGGCCACTCAGTGAGACCCTGTCTAAAAATAAAAGGGGATGGGGATGTAGTTCTGTGCTTCCCCAGTACAACTACCACCAGAAAAAAAAGAAAAAAAAAAAAAAGAAAGAAAAGCACATTTCCAAACAGCTCTGTAAAGGAAGGAAACAATATTGAGAAACACAAGCCGCAAGCCATTTGGGTTCTTCCTTAAAAAACAAAACAACACAAGCCTGAATACTGTATGGTATCCCTCATTTGAGTGAAGCAAAATACAAACAAAATGAAAGGGTAAACAATAGATACAAAAAGAAAAGTATTAGATATAAACTAACAGGCAAAGGGTCCAAGGGAACAAGAAGAGTGCAAAGGGGGAGGGGAATGGGCATCCAGAGGAATAATGATATTTTAAAAACAAGAACCTAATAACCCAAACAATATATCCAAACAGTGACATGTACACGAGGTACTACGGTAACTTTATGTAGTTGTGACTTAATGCTGCATCTATGTGGTTGTTTACATGGCTCGTTGTCATAAGCAAAAGGCACAATGTATTGTGGTCTATAAGCTTGTGTAATGGCCTATAAGTTTGTGTAATTTTGGATAAATTTTAATAAAAATCTATAAAACAAAACAATACAACCCAAAACACCAAGTTGGCTACACGAGATGTTTCAGTTGCACAAGTCAGAGACCTTAGTATTATCTCTGACTTTATGGTGTCCTCATCTAATTCCATTATTTACAGAGTTTTCAAATCTTATCTCTAAAATGTTTCTGAATAAATATACCACAGAGTATCTTTTCTAGTCTCAATCTTTGCTGTCATTGTGCAAATTTAGATTCTTTCTCTGGCTTGCTTGGTTTGTTAAAAGTCCCTTTGTCTTCCTGTCTCCAATCTTGCCGCTCTCCATTTCTTCCTCAATTTTGCAGCAGGGTGATCTTTTAAAAGTCACATCTTGGGCTGGGGGCAGGTAGCTCAGTTGTGGAGTGTGTACACAGCAAGAACAAGACCCTGGGTTCTGTCCCCAGCAACAACAACAACAACAAAAAATCATAGTTCAACATTTATTGATTTTCTAAGTGGCAGGATAAATTAATCCCAATTCCTGCCCTCGATGAGTTTGTGACGTTTAATCTCTCCCTTTTGGCTCTTAATCTAAGTTATTTCCACTGTGCTTCAGCGGGCACTTGACACTAGGCAACGTCAGGCACTGAGGAATGTAGGACCAAGAGCTGGTGTGTCTCCGTGTGTTTAATTTTAGCCGATGATCTGAAGCATGCAGTTTGACACTTAGTGTAGAATGCAGGGTGCTGTGGAACTCACTGGACGTGGGCTTAGGAGGCAAGCACTGCCCTCTCTTCCTCACGACCTGTGTTTTGACATTTGAAGCTAAATAGAGTGTTCTGATGCCTGCTGACCCTGACGAAAGTTAAGACTGATTTAGAAGTTGATGATACAGTTTGTATCATGTCCAAAACGTTTATTTACGCATAGACAATGCAAATATAACTCACAACTCAGGTGAAATGAATCTGCGGGAAAGGGAAGATCTAGATTCTGATTCTGGTTTTGCTGTTGTGTGACCTTGGACAAACCACTCAAGAGCTGGGACCTCATCTGTAGAATGTGCGTAATAATATCAATCTCGAAGGATTGCAGCCGGGATTCTGGGAGAAAATATAGATGATGATGCTTACTTAGCACGATCCTTGAAACTTGTAGGTCAGTTTCAGAGGAATGCATTTCAGATCAAACAGTAAGTATTAAGCACCTTCTGTGTGCTAAGCTAGTTTCTAGAGCTGTAAAGATGAGGACGACGTGGTTCTTGTTCATAAAGGTTAATGGAGTCTTCATGAGTACTACACAAATCTTTTAACTTAGTCTGAATCAAGGTGTTTCAAGATCCCTACACATTTTTTGCCCCAAAAGACGTTAGCAACACAAGGGTTTCTGCTGATTAGTTTCTGGAATATCAGTTTCTGTGAGAAACGAGTAATGTGTTTTGGAGAGGCCATGTATCGCAATGAAAAGATGGATTTGTTTGTATGAACTCGGGTATGTACTCATCAAAGAGCATGATTAGGTATCTGGGCAAGTTAGTTACTTTCTTTAAATCTGAGTTGTCTTATTTATAAAAAGTGGAGACTCACAGGACTAGTAATGAGGAAATGTGATAAAGTACATAACACTCCTGGCATAGTCCCTGACAAGGATAAACACTCAATAAACTGTGGGTTTAATGAGACAAAATATATACAAAAAGAAGGAGAATGACTTTGTGTTACACTCAATTGCATGCAGGTTGTGTGGTCCTGGTTATTGAGTACTTGCTATGTATGAGGTGCTGTTCTAAAAAGCTCTTTACCCACGTGGCTAATTTCAGCCTCAAAACAACATCTGAAGGCAATTACTATTGTTATTCACATTTTAAAGATATGAATCTGAGGAGAAACTGAGAATACAGAAGTTAGAAAACTTGCCTTAGGCCATTAAGTGATGGATACAGGGATTCAAACACAGGCATAATCACCTGTCCCTTAACAACAGGGGTACTTTCTGAGAAATGCATCATTGGGCCATTTGGTTGTGGAAACGTTAGAGAGTATTTATGCCAACCAAGACAGGACAGCCTACTACACACCTAGTTTATGCACTGTAATCTATTTCAAAAATTCATATGTAAATTTTTACATTAAAACCTTTTCATTAAAAATGAAGATACATCTAGCCTTGGTGGTGCACTCTGTAAGCCCAGCACTCTGGAGCTTGAGCCAGCCTGAGTGTGTAGTGAGTTCAAGGCCAGCATGGACTATATAATGACACCCTGCCTAAAAGGGGATTTATTTGTTTATTTATGGGGGCTGCTGGGGGTCGAACTCACCTTGTGCTTGCTAGGCAAGCGCTCTACCACTTGAGCCAAATCCTCAGCCCCCAACCCTGTCTAAAAGGAAGAAAAAATAAAAACAAAAACAAAAAACGAAGACAAGAACACGTTAGTCTTGGACTACACAGGGTCAGGGTCTTCCACCTCTAAAATCTGTCCCATTCAATAGTCTCCAGGGGCAATAACACTCAAGGAGCTGTCATCTTCTATGAAAGCTGTACTTCCTTCTGGAATACCTCCTGACAGACCTACCTGAGGTTGTTTTACAAGTAACTTCTTTTTTAATTAGTAGTAGTGCACTCTAATGTAATGATTAAACGTATAGTATAATAAATACACAAACCAGTAACTGTTGTAATACTTATCATAATTAAGTATTATAGGCTATATATAACTGTGTATCATCAACAAAATAACACTCTACTCTTTTTTGTTTTGTTTTTTGGCGCTGGGGATTGAACTCGGGTCCTTGTGCTTGCAAGGCAAGCACTTTAACCACTGAGCTAAATCCCCGACCCCACTCTACTCTTTTTTTCCCCTTGCGGTAGTAAGAATTGAGGCCTTCCCATTGAGCTATATCCCCAGCCCCTTTCTGAACGTTTCCTTTTGAGACAAGATCTTGCTAAGTCACTAAGTTGCCCAGGCTGGGCTTGAACTTGTGATCCTCCTGCCCAAGTCTCCCAGAGTGCTGGGACGTCAGGTGTGCACAACCATGCCCAGTTTATGTGCTCTACTTTTATACGATCTGAAGAGAAACCAGAGTATGTGCTCTACTTTTATACATCTAGCAGTACAGTATGTTTATTTACACCAGCAGCACCACAAACATGTAAGTAACATGTTGTGCTGTGACATTACAGTGCTACAGCACTACTAGGCAGTAGGGATTTTCCAGCTCAGCTCTGTTGTAATCTTATGGGACCATTCATATGTTTGGTGTGTTGTTGACCAAAACATTGTTGTGTATCATAGCAGGCTTGTGCTATGGCCCTGGAGTCCACATTCTTAACTACTTGGAGCGTCTCCTCACCTACAAGCAGATGCGTAGAAGCTCATTCATTTCTCCACCACCTGACCCGCTGGCATCTACTCTCTTTTTCCGCTTTCCCTCTTATTGCTGTGGATGGACTAGCTCTCCTCCTATCAAAGGTCAGCTCTTTCATTTGGGCTTGGAGTCTCAGCCTTGTCAAGGGTTTCGATGCTGTTCATCACTTCCTTGCATGTCACCAGTGTTTCCCTCCTCTGGAAATCAGCGGAATAGCATTCTTTAATATCTCGTTCTAAAAAAAAAAAAAAAGGACAAAGAAGACCTTTCCCTGATCTTCTCTCCACTTCTACACAACCCTCCCCGTCTCAATTTCCTTTTTAGCTCTTTCTCTTGATGAGTCCCACAGCTGGCTCTTTCTTTGCCTTCGCATCTCAGTTTAAGCAACACTACTTCCTAGGAAGCTGGCCTCTGACCATCCAATACAAAGTATCCACCCATCAACTGCCTATTTCATGAGTTTAAATTCTAAGCAAAGTGTTTATCAGTATTAAATACTTCTCTTGTTCACATGTTTAGTGTTTGCTTTCATCACAGAATTTAACTTCATAGCACTCATTCTATATTGCATTCACGGGACCTGGGAAAGTGCCCAGATATAGTATGTGCTCAATAAATACTTCCATTGTCCTTGTAGGCTGTGAGCACTGTGTCCTTACTTCTGTGGCCTTGTCACCTACTGCTTTCTCCCTGGCTTACTACTCCACTTGCACTGCTCCAGGCACTTCTAATCTGTCACACTCACACCTAACAGGAGGTCTTCTATTCCTTTTCTGGGGAAGACTTTCCCTAGGCTCCTCCTTCCTTTTTTTTTCAGTTCTCTGCGCTTGTTAAAAGTTACCTTCTCCTCCAGGCTTTCCTTGTTTGGGAATTCGAAACAGCAGTCTCAATTCTCTACTTCTTTCCTTATTTTTTATTTAAAATTTAAAAATTTTTTCCTTATTTTTCTGCATAGCACTTACCCAATCTTATTTTTATTTCTTGTTTTTCTGAGACAGGGTCTCCCTATGTAGTTTAGGTTGGCCTTGAACTTGCAGGGATTCTCTTGATTCAGCCTCCTGAATGCTGGGACTACAGGCGTGCATCAGCCACCATGTCGAGCCAAATTTTAATGCCCTGTAATATAGTGTATTAAAAACGATATAGTGACTATATTATTTGCTATTCATTTTATTGTCTGTTCCTGCCTTCCCCCACCCTCCATGAAAGTTCTGGTGTATTCTCAGTCTAGAAAGTGTTTATTAAATGTTTATTAAATGAATGTATTTGTACAATAAATGCGTAAATTAACATCCGATGTTAAGTCTTTCGGAAGTGGAAGGTAGCATCATGACCTGTAAAATTCCTTCTGTGAATAAATAATCTTAACAGCAGTATTCACGCTTCCAGTCTCGCCTCCTTGGCAAGGAGCCCTGCACACAATAGGCGCCCAGAGAAAGCTCGTTAGACTTTGATCGCTGGGGGCGTGGCGCTCTCGCCCCCCCAACAAGCCGTCGCTGGCCCCGCCCAGCCCACGGAGGCCCCCGCCCCCCGCATGCCGAACGCTTTATAGGCGAGTGACGTCAGGCCGTTTGTTGTCATTGGCGGCTCCCAAGATGGCGTCCATCGTGGAAGGGCCGCTGAGCAAATGGACTAACGTGATGAAGGGCTGGCAGTACCGTTGGTTCGTGCTGGACTACAACGCAGGGCTGCTGTCCTACTACACGGTGAGTCCTCGGAGGGCAGAGTTCCGAGCGACTCGGAGACCGTGCTGCCGGCGGGCCCGGGGGCCGGGGTTCTGGGCGGCCGGGTTGAGGTTGCTAGGCTGGGGGTGCCGCCGTACGAGAGGGTTCCCCGGGGGGAAGGGTCTTCTGCGCGGCACAGCCAGTAACTGTGAAGGAGAAGCGGGCACAGCCAATAAGCAGGTGCTGGTTGTCTGATTTTTGATTTATGGGCTGGGGTGAGCCTGGTTTCCTTTCAAGGTCTGGTGCGAAGCGGTGGTGGGGTCCGGCGTGGTTACGAGTGGGTGAGGCTGGTTCTGGTCATGGTTTAAAGGGTCCAGTGCGTTTGGTGAATGCGGTCTGCCCACGATGTCCTGGACTTTATACCGTCCCCTCAGGCCCTGTAGACGGCCGCACCCCTCAGCTTCCCTCTGGGGATCGAAGAGCTCTGCTTCCTTGGAGCCCTGGCTAGACGAGCCCGGGAGGGTCTAGAGGTGACCCTAGAGTAAAACCAAGGGGTCCGGAATCCCTCCTGTGTGTCCAGGTTAGGTGTCTTACTCGAGGGACGCACCCCTCTTTTCAGAGGGAGGCGAGCGGACCCGACGCCTTAACTTCTGAGAGTAGAGGATTTCCTGCGCGCTCTTGTCCCGTTAGCGAAGAGGTAGATAGTGCGGTGTCACCCAAAAGTTTATTCTGAGGAGAGCTGAGTTCTGGGGTTTCACTGTCGTTAACACGAACCATGGCTACGTCGTGAACTGCTATGAATCTTGTGTTTTGACTGCCCTCTCCACCCGCAGTGCTTTAGAGATGGAAGGTGGGTGGTATTAGAGGGAGAAATTACTTCCGAAGGTGGTACTTCTTTTTTTTTTTTTTTTTTTTTGTGGTGCTGGGGATCGAACTCAGGACCTTGGGCTTGTTAGGCAAGCACTCTAACCGCTGAGGTAAATCCTCGGCCCCAAAGGTACTTTCTCTGAATGGTGTATAGTTAATAAAAACCGTGCGAGGGAGGAAACTACTTAAAAGGACAAAATAGAAGCCATCAAGGCTTTAGCAAATAATAGAAGACGGGGAAAAATACAATCATGGAAGAAGAGTTAGTGTTGGTGAGGAATGGGGACACATTCATTTATTAAACAGTGTTATTGGGCTCCTGGTATGTACGTTTGTTTCCATGCCAGCAAGAATCAGCAGGATTGAACACACTCATTGTTTCTCTTTTCAGGAGCTTTTATTCCAGTCTAGATGTCCCTGAATTCATTTTACTCTTAATAAGTCTGCAAGATAGGTATTCATTATCTCCGTTTAATATCCCCATTTTATATTTTTGGAATCTGAAGCTCCCGGCTTTTAAGTAATTAGCACAAGATCACATAGTTAGTAGTAGGTGGTAGGTGGTGGAATCAGGATGTCAAATTCTTGATTTTCTGACCTTTTTTTTTCATTAAACTTCACTTTCAGTATAGAAAGGAGAAAAAGCTGTAAGTTACTAAGCCTGTAAGAGTAAAACGTTGTTTTCATCATCCTTCAACTGTCAACTTCCTTTCCGGTTTTTAAAATTTTTTTTTTTTTTGGTCCTAAGGACTGAACCCAGGGCTTTTGCACTGAGCTGTGTCCCCAGGCCCTTTTTTATTTTTTATTTTGAGACAGGGTCTTGCCAAGTGCTCAGGCTGGGCTTGAACTTTCAATCCTCCTGACTCAGCCTCCCAGAGTGCTGGAATTACAGGTGTTCATCATCACCCTCATCATTTTTATTTTCTTATTTTTATTTATTTATTTTTTTTGGTGCTGAGGATCGAATTCAGGGCCTTGTGCTTGCAGGGTAAGCACTCTAACCACTGAGCCAAATCCCCAGCCCTCCCCCATCATTTTTAAAGGGAAAAAACAAACCTTAATGGATCATAAACATATTGCTCAAGATTATCTCCAGGTAGGCACTGACCTGAGGTCACTGAACATCATATCCTGAAAACTCTGGAGTTATGAAATCCTGTGACTCAGATAAATGAAGAGTAATATTGGCCTTCAGTGGATGTGATCATCAGAAAACCCCATGGAACCTATCAGCCTGTTCAGGTTAGAGTAATTTCACTGAGTGGCATAATGGCATTGTTTACAAATCCCGAGTTTGTGATTCTGAATCTAGGCCTGTACTGGAGAGTCCCAAACTGGGTTTTGGGAGCTCCAAACCCAAATAGAATGTTCTTTTTTCCTGTTTTTCTTCTTTGATGTATGTCCTTTTTTCTGCCTTTTTGACCTTTTAGCTTTTGAGTGCTTAGCTAAATATCTCCTCATTTTGCTGGCTAAATAATAGGTTTTTTCATATAGTGTGGTAGTGTGGGTCCTTTTTTTTTCCTCTTTGACATTTCTCTTGCCTTCTGAGACTAGAGTCTATAAAACAATCCTTGCCAGAGTTTGGAAGGAAGTATCATGTTTCTCACTAATGGCTGTTTATTTATTTATTTTGAGACAAGGTCTCACTATGTGGCTCAGGCCTTGAACTGGCAGTGATCCTCTTGCCTCCACCTCCAGAGTGCTGGAATTATAGGTGTGCACCACTCCACCAGGCATCTAATGGCTATTTAGAAGTATTTTTTTCACTTATTTTCCCTAGATCTTCTGTGTTAAAGTATTTGATTGCAGAGAAACAGCAGAGAAAAATTGTACCATCTTGTAAAAATAAAATGATACCCAGACCCAAACTATAGGAGGTCGAGTTAAAGACAGGAAAAGGGTCAGGATTCACTGAAAGGGAAAGTAGGAGACAGTTGAATGTTGGCAGTGAATTTGGTACATTTGGGCACGGTTTCAGTACATTAGAGTTCTGAAGAATTTGAAGGAACGTTTTAATGATTTTGAAGGGGCTAATAGCTTGGAGCTACATGTTCTAGGAAGAATATCTGAATTAGTTGTACATTGTTTTAAGCAAGCCAGTAAGTAGCATAAACTTATTTCTTGTTTTCAAAATCACTTTGAGGTAGGAATAGGGCGTGGCTAAGGCTGGCTGACAAGGGAATGTCAGCCCAGGGGGAGTGGCTTGGACCTGACATCAGCCCTGGGGGTGTGGCTTGGACCTGACAGCAGCCTGATTTTCACGCACCACCCCTCGTGTGAACTGAAGGGAGTTCTCGAAAGTTTCCATGAGAACTCCATTTGGTAAATAGAAGCAACACTGGAAGCTCGCTGTCTTCTTTCCTACAGAGCCGCCAGGGAGGGGGCTCTCCCTTTTCCCTCCCATGGAAGGTGGTGGGTGCGGATTGTTATGTTCAATTTTCCTTTTCTTCTTTTCTCTATACTTTTAAATAAAACTTTAGAACTGCTTTTTGTCCCCCTCATTCAATTCTTTGCTTGAGGAGGGAAAGAACCCAGGAATATTGGAACCCATCTGATAACAACCTGGCATTTTGGTTTTGTGTTTGTTTTTTCGTTTTAGTGATGGGGATTGAACTCACGGCCCTGCGCTTTGTGAGAATGCTCTACCACTGAGCTAAATCTCCAAGCCCCAAGTCACCTGACTTTAATCTGGTTCTATGCTCGATGATCTATTCTAGGGTATCCCTGAAAACTGCACTGTACTTGATTGTTCTTGCTTTGGAGTCCACCTATGCTGAGAATTGCTAGTAAGATAATCTCAGGATTGGGTTAGAGTTAATGGAGTGGCTATGAACTGACAAGTCCTCTACTGCTGTGCTGTACCTCCTGCCCATTCCTTTGTTTTTGAAAAAGAGCTTACTATATTTTTTGTTTTGTCCAAAACAGAACTAGAGGAGCTGACTAACTGCTTTAGAAAAGTAGATTTAGGCACTCTTCTGCTCTGGCTCTGGCTCTTATTTATTAGAAAGTTAATGTACTGTAGTTTATTTAGCAAGCTTTTTTCACAGCTGATTTTTTTTTTTTTTTTTGTGCTGGGGATCGAACTCAGGGCCTTGCACTTGCTAGGCAAGCACTCTGACCACTGAGCTAAATCCCCAGCTCTTCACGGCTGACTTTGTAATAAGCATTGTACTGTATATGCTGGGAAGAGATGATTCTTCATAAGAGTAATTCACAGTCTAGCAGAGCAGATACCTAAACATAGTTTCAAGCGTGACAATTGTACAATTAGAAAGAACAATAGTTAAAAGAATAAGAATAGAGTGTTGTGGGTAGATTACCCAGAAAAGGCCAGAAAGACATTTGAGCTGAGATTTAAAGGATGATAGTAGAAGAAGTGCATTTCAGACAATGGGAAAATATACTCATAATTTGTGAAGCCTGAGAACATGTAGTGCATTAGTAGGATTTTGAGAATTTCTGAGCATCTCTAATGTAAAGATATAATTGGGAGATAATTAGTAGATTGAGCCCAGAAGGTATTTGGAGTCATAGGTCAGGCCTGGATATAAAGATCTCTTCAGTTACAGTACAAAACTGATCAGTTGAATTTTTATTATTTAATGAGATACCCAGAGAGAGCAAAGGATATAAATTTTGGAATACTATGTGAATAAACAACTATTAATGTGACTGTTTTAGTTACTTTTCTCTCGTTGCTGAGACAAAATACCTGACACCCAAAGTTAAGGGAGGAAAGGTTTATGTAGCTCACAGTTTGTAGAGGTTTCAGTCTGCAATCAGCTGGGTCCAAGGCAGAATGGCACAGCAGACAGGCAGAAGGCAGCAGGGTAAACAAGGGACCTAAGCAGCTTCTTCCTGCCTCGTATATCTTATCCAGGCTGCTAGGATTAGGGTGCTGCCAAACCAGTCAGTGGATTGATTTAGTAATCACACTCCCTTAGTCCCAGCATCACACACTCTAGATCGAGCAGCCTCTGATCCAACCACCTCTTACCACATGAGGCTTTGCAGGGACATTTAGGGTCAAACCATAACAGTGACTCAGGGTCAAAAAAGAAGAGGAAAAAGGAGGGAAGATTAGGGGAGGTGTACATATGAGGTAAGTTGGAGGGTTATAAAGTTAGTAGACTCGGTGTCTTTTGTTAATTTATCAAATGTTTATTAAGTACCTATTGTGTGCCAGGCATTTTGCTAGGAAATGGGGTTAAAAGAGCAAATAAGATAGAAATTGTCTATATTCTCGTAACACCTAGAGTGTGCAGGGACAGAGCAAGGAAGAACCGTGATGAGAAGCATGCGTTTTTGCAGGGAGTTCAGGTAGCTGAGAGACTTAGTCTTGGAGGCTTAGGAAAAGCTTCCTGGAAGAAGCAGGTCTGCCATGACCTGAATGATGAATGAAGAGGTTAGCCATGTGACCAGAAAGGGCAAAGTGCTTGAGACAAAGGGAGTACATGTTTTCCGAGGAGCTTGTGTTCTGAGTTAGGTAGTACTGAGATGAGCTGGGAAGCTGGGAAGGGGCAGATAATGAAAAGCCTTCTTGGAAAACCCTGCTAAGGCATTTGAACTTTATCCCCAGGGCCATGGAGAGCCACTTCAGTGTTGTAAACACTTTTTATTACTGAAAAACTTACCATAGGAAAATTCAAACTAACATAAAAGTAAAAAGGATAGAAAAATGAATTACTTTTAAGCTTGTACAATTATCAACATCTTATTAATACTCCCATTAACTTGTTCTTCCTTCATTGGATTATCTTAAAGCAGTTCCCAAATACTGTATTATTGTATAGTAATGGTGAATTGTATTGTGGATGTCTCAGCATTTGTCACTCAGAATTAAGATTTCTCTCTCTCTTTTTTTTTTTTTTTAAAATACAAGAGCACATAATCCACTTTTATTTTCCCTTAGTTTAAATCCTCGAGGGGTACAGCATCACTCGGATTCGGTGCCCAATGGCCTTAGCAGGAAGGTTGCTTTGGAATTTGGCACGAACCATACCGCTGTTCCCATAGGCCCGAGTTACCTTTCCCCAGATTACTCTGGTTTTGTTTGGTTTGCCACCTGGAGTCACTGTGTTGTTTTTTGCTTTGTACACATAAGCACATCTTTTGCCCAAGTAGAATTCGGTTTCATCGCGAGCATAAACACTTTCAATTTTAAGAAGAGCTGTGTGTTCCGTTTGGTTCCGGAGACCCCGCTTATAGCCAGCAAAAATGGCCTTGCACCACAGCCTTCCAGACATATTTGCCTTTTAAAAGTCCTGTTCCCAGGAGGCCCGAGTTATTTGCCCCTAAATCCAGCACCCGGTGCCCCCCAGCACCTCCGTAGGCTCCAAGATGGCGCAAAGAGACAAGATTTCTCTTTTTAAAAATGTTATTGGGGCTGGGGATTTAGTTGGTTAGAGTGCTTGCCTAGCAAACTCAAGGCCCTGAGTTTGATCCCTGGCACCAAAAACAAACAAACAAACAAACAAAAATGTTATCAAATACATGATTATAGCTAAATAGTAAGGATCATTTATTAATATCAAGTACTCAGTCTGCTCAGTTTTTTTGGTTGTATCAAACATCTTTCCCTCATTAGTTGGTTTGAGCTAGGGTTCCAAACAAGATCTGTACATGTAATTCATGAGTATCTTTCAGTCTATTGATCTTCTGTCCCTCCTTTTTCTTTGTCATTTATTTAAGAAACCAGGTCATTTGCCCTGTAGAATTTTCCACATTCTGGATTTTGTTGGAGGCATCCTTTTTGGCGGGGGCGGGGAATGCTGGAGATTGAACTCAGGGCCTTGCACTTGCTAGGCAAGTGCTCGACCACTGAGCTCAATCTCCAGCCCCTCAGAGGCACCCTTTTAGTACATTTAAGCATGTTCTTTTGTCCTCTGTACTTCCTTTAAACTGAAAATATGAATTGTGGGTTAATTGGATTTTCTTTTGAGCAAAAATACTTTTTTTGCAACAAAAATATCCCATAGGTGGAATGTGATCAAATTGAGGGGCATATGATGACTCCTCTTCTAGGATGTTAAAATTAATAGCTACAGATGAGATACAGATGGACTGTTTTTGTTTTTGTTTTTTGGGTTTTTTTGGTGCTGGGGATCAAACTCAGGGCCTTGTGCTTGCTAGGCAAGCACTCTAACCACTGAGCTAAATCCCCAGCGGTTTTTTGGTTTTTTAAGACAGTCTCACTATGTAGCCCAAGCAGGCGTCAAACTCCTGGCGATCCTCCTGCCTCAGCCTCCTGAGTGCTGGGATTACAGGCATGCACCACCACACTTGTTTGGACCGTAGTTTTTAAAGTGTACTTGTTACAGAGAAATGATGAGGAGATTGGTTTTGAAAGGATTTAGTGATTGATTGGATGTGAGTGAAGTGGGAAGAAGAATTTGATAACTAGGTTTTTGTTTTGAGCTGGATGGATGATAATGGGGAAGCTAAAAGGAACAGATTAAGGGAGAAAGGTGGTTACTTTTGGGCAGTGACTCACATGGTGGTTGGCACAAAGCCTCTTTCCTTGCTGGCTCCTGGAAGGGGGCCTCAGTTCCTCACCGGTAGCTGTTCCATTGGGTTACTTGGGTGTCATGGCAGGACAGCTGGCTTTGCCCAGAGAGAGCGATCCAAGTGAGATCAGGGAGGAAAGTGTGATGCTGCTTATGAGCTAGTCTCAGCCCATCACTTGTGCCTTGTTCTGGTCATGAGAAACTATAGTCATTCTGTTCAGTTCATGTTTCTGTGGATGGGAATATTACACATGGGGAGAACTGGGCTGTACCTTTTTTTTTTTTTTTGGTGCTGGGGATCAAACTCAGGGCCTTGCACTTGCTAGGCAGGCACTCTAACCACTGAGCTAAATCGCCAACCCTTGGGCTGTACCTTCTGAAAGGAGAATTATGACCGGGTTATAAACTACCAGTCATATTGAAGGGATTAGTAGATGAAAAAGCCTGCACAGGAGAGTAAAGAGGGACAGCCAGAGATAAAAGAAAACCCAGAAGTGGCAGTCAATGAGAGTGGGCTGGCTTGTGTACTGCTGAGATGATTGACTAGATGAGACCTAGCACATGTCAACTCAGACATCATCCGCGTTCTTAGTGAGGCAATTTCTATGGAATGGGGAGCGCGGAAGGTAGACTGGAGCGGCTTGAAGAGTACCTATGGATAAGGAGTAGACAAATACATATATTCAAGATATTTTCCTTTGGAAGGCACACAGTGGCATATGGGGTTGAAGGGAAGGGCTCCTGACAATAAGAGTAAGCTTCAATGTTGTAGCAGCACGTAGCATGGTCTGCGTGAAAAGTGAAAGCATGGTCAAGACATACAGAGTACCCTAAGTAAAGATTTAGAACAGTGGTCTTGGAAAGTGGAAAAAGGAATAACTAAGAGCAAGTTAAAGGTTAAATATGTTGTGTGAGGAACTTGTTGAAATTATAAAATACAATTTTATAGTTGTTACCCATGAATGTTTAAGTGCCTATTTGTTTTCTTGTTTTTGAGACAGAGTCATGCTCTGTAATTCAGGCTGGCCTTGAATTCACTTTGTCCCCCAGGCTGGCCTTGAACTCATAGCAATCTTCCTTTCTCAGCATCCTGAGTGTTGGGATTACAGGTGTGTGCCACCTTGCCCGGCTAAGCCTCTTTCAACATTTGTATTGTTTTGTAATATTTTACAGAGGTTAGAAATACCGAGCAGGGTAAATTACCTGTGTCACTCAAGTGTTCTTTGTAAAAAGGATTATTAGAGAAATCATGTTCTTTGCTGATACATAGTGATTGGAAGAGATTCATGATGACTTTGCATTTTGAAAACCATTGTTAATAAAAACACATTTTGCTATTATTTGGCAGTTGTAAGTAATGTCTAGAAGATGATTTTTTTTTTTTGTTTTGCAGGAGAGGTCTTGTGTTCTTTTTTGGGTGCTGAGGATCAAACTCGGCCTTGCACTTGCTATCACTATCACTGAGCAATCCCTAGAAGATGATTTTTTTATTATTTTATTTTATTTTATTTTTATTTTTTGAAGATGATTTAAAAAAATTTACCATCTAATTCTTGGATTTTAGATTTTTTTTTTTGTTTTTTTTTTTGTTTTGGTTTGGATTTTAGATTTTTGAAGGGTTTTAAGGACTGGGCATGGTGACACATGCCTGTAATCCCAGCACTTGGGAGGCTGAGGCAGGATTGCCGTGAGTTCGAGGCCAGCCTGAACTACATGAGCAAGACCCTGTCTCAAAAAAGCAAAACAAACAGACACACTTAAAAATCTTTTTTTTTTCTTTTTTTTTTTTTAAGACAGGGTCTTGCTAGGTAGTTCAGGCTGGCCTTAAACTTGCTTTGTAGCCCAGGCTGGTCTTGCAGGGATTCTCCTGCTTCAGTCCATATAAGCGTGCACCACCATGCCCAGCTAAGTGTTTTTCTTTCTCTGGTAAATATATAAGAGATAGTCTCGGATTCTCTTAGAAAGATGTCAGCACCACTCCCATCAAATACTTAAAAGTGAATTTATAGTTTTCTAGATGAACTATTCTTGAATGTATCAAGTGTGGTTTTTCTTAAGCTTATGTGGTACATTTTAATACTGGTTGAGTATCTGAAATGGTTCAAGCCAGAAGGATTTCAGCTTTCAAATTTTTTGGATTTTGGAATATTTGGATAGTCCTCATGAGGTGTTTCTGGGGATGGGACCCAAGTCTAAACACAAAATTCATTTATGGTTCATATACACCTTTTACATGGGTACCCACGAAGATAATGCTATACAGTATTTTTAGTACACCTGCATATTTTTTCTTCAGTACTGGGGATGAGCCCAGGGTCTCACACATGCTAAGCAAGTGTTCTCCAATAAGCTGCTCACCTCCCACGCCCACAGTGTTTTGCTGTGTAGTCCAGGCTGGCCTGGTACTCACTATGTAGCCTAGGCTGGCCTTGAACCTGCCGTCCTCCTGCCTTAGCCTCCTTCCTGAGTGCTGGGGTTATAGACGTGCGCCACCACACCCTTCTTAACTGAGACCCATCACATGAGGTCAGGTGTGGAATTTTCTACTTGTCTCATGTTAGTGCTAAAAAATGTAGATTTTGAACCATTTTGAATTTCAAATTTTTGGATTAGGGATGTTCAACCTCTGGTCTCTTAAAATAGCTTTAGAATTGTAAAAGGAACAAAATTAAACTGTGCCAGATACTTGGGAGGCTGAGGCAAGAGCACTGCAAATTTGTGGCTGGCCCAGGCAATTTAGCAAGGCCCTGTCTCAAAATGAAAGGATGGTGGAGGATTGTAGCTCAGTGGTAGAGTGCTTGGTTGGGAGAGGGAGATAAATTGTTTCTAAATGCTCTGAAAAGTAAAGAAACTCTAAGGTTGTAAATAGTGAGAAGAAATGAGTAGAAATTTTCTTTGACTTTTGAGCGCTGTTGTCAGGTTTGATTTTTTTTCCCCCCTTTTCTACAACTCTTGAACCTTGGTCATATTCTTTTGGGCATATTTTAAAATTATTATTTATTTTTAGTTATTTCTCTTTTTTACTGTTCTGGGGATCAAACTCATGGGGGTGTTGTACCACTGAGTTACATCCCCATCTCTTTTTACATTTTTTATTCTGAGACAGGTACTCTCCAAATTACCCTGGCAGGCCTCAAACTTGAGCCTTCTAGCTGCGCTGGGTGGTGCACACTCTGGGATGCTGAGAGAGGAAGGACTGCAAGTTCAGGCGCAAGCCCTGCCTAGGCAGTTTAACAATTTAGTGACACCTTGTCTCAAAATAAAAATAAAAAGGGCTGGGATGTACCTCAGTGCAAAGGCCTGGGTTCAGTCCCCAAGTACCATGGAAAACAACAACCCCCGCCCCCTGCAATCCTGCTTTAACCTCTTGGGTAGCTGGGATTACAGGCATGCGCCACCCACCCGTCTTCTTTTGGGCATTTAATCATTTTACATTTTTTTATAATTAACTAACCACATTTCTAGTACATTCTTAATCTCTATAGCAAGCTTGCAATCTCCTTGATTGACCTTGTGCTGAACATTAGAATCGTCAAGTCCTGCAGTGTAGCACATTGTTCTCCTGAATACATTGTGTAAGGCCCTTCAGACAGGCTTGGAGGATGCACAAAGCTGTTTGGAATTCTAGTTTACTCAGCCTTGTAAGTTGTAGAGAATATACTAATAGTAGATATGTATGTTTCCATGGTTGACATAATACCTGATTGAGTTTATATTAACCACAGACCCTGTAGAACTGTGTGAGATCTTTTGCTTTCTGTTACATCAAACTAGCACAGTCAGTTTTTGCTGCTGCTGCAAGCAGTTTTGTTTTTCTTCTCCCTCCTTCCCTCCTTCCGTCTATTCTTCTTTCCCTTCCTCCTTCCTTTTACTCTTTGCCATGCTAGGGGTTGAAGCTACGGCCTCACATATGCAGGGTAAGCGCTCTGCCACTGAACTACATTCCCAGCCATGCAGGCAGTTTCATTGATAGCAATAAATTGCTGAATAAATTGTTTTCCTTATTACTGATTTCATTATAAAGGATTATCTTTTTAGATTAACTTGGTCTTACTTTAAAAAGACTTTGCAAAAGTTAAGTTTACATGCTACATGGAATCATATAAATTGAATCATATTTGAAGAAAGTGTTTTCAGGTAGTCATAATTAATTTATTTCTATTCACATGATAATGTTTACTCTGAAAGCTGATTTTCTATTTTCTGGAAATTTTTTTAAATTTTTGTTTTTTTGAGAGAGGGTCTCGCTATGTAGTTAGTCCAGGCTGTCCTTGAACTGTAGCAATCCTCCTGCCTCAGCCTCCCAAGTACTGGGATTACAGGCATGTTCCACTACACCTGGCCTTTCCTGGAGTTTCCTGGAGTTTAATGTCCTGGAGAGGACATTAAAGTTTCTGTGCTAAAATTGTTCATTTAATTTCTTGTGTTTTGTATTAGCGGTATTATTATAGTATAGGTGGGTAAATAAAATGCTGAGTGAGAATTTGCTTAGTCACTCTATATAGCTCTCTCTGGATCTCTCAGACTTTTTCCTGTGTCACTCATAGGAAACTTGATGCTTCCCAGCAACAATAGAATCACTCAGCCAGGCAAGGTGGTATACTCTCATGAGGCTGAGGCAGGAGGATTCCCACAAGTTTGAGGCCAGCTGGGCTACATAGTGAGCTCAAGACCAGCCTGAACTACATAGTGAGCCCCTGTCTCAAACAACAAAACAAAACAAAATAAAAAATAGAATCAGTTTAATGGGAACATACTCAATTCTTTGTACCCTGCCCTATTTTAGTATACTTACTTTCCTCTTTATCCTCACCTATGTATCCTACCCCTCATATTGAAAGAGATAATCTTTATGTTCTGGATTCCATCTGCAGGGACCTCAGCCTAAAGATTTTGTCCTCTATTTTTTGTGGGTGCTGGGGATCCAACTTAGGGCCTTGGCACTTGCTAGGCAAGTGCTCTATTGCTGGACTAAATCCCCAGCCCTCCTCTATTTTATCTCTTCTCTTTCTCCACCTTCTGGTATTTTCAACTTCTAGTTCTCTGTGGACTTTCATTGCTTGTGTGTTATTATTATATGTTATGTGGCTTTTCTACACAATGGAGTACTACACTGCCATAAAGAAGGATAAACTAGAGTTATTTGTATGTAAATGGATGTTCCTTGAGAATATACTACTAAGCGAAATAAATCAGACACTCATGACCACACATCGAATTGTTTCTCTGATATGAGAAACCATAACTGTAAATAAAGACAAAGTAGTGTAACGGATATCATATAAAAGGAAGATAATATACAAAGGAGAGGAGTACCAGAAAGAGGGAAGGGGGGAAAAGCAGTAAGGGAAAAAACGGAAAGAAAAGGGAAAGGGAAATCATGGAGAATTGTAAATAAACCTGCTGTAAATAGGGATGGAGGGAACAGAAGGGAGGGGAGGGTAGGGGGTGAGAACCAAGAGACACCATGTACAGGTACAAAACAAACATGTTAAATGTGATCAATATATGAACAATGTACCAATACATGTTCTTGGT
>PVJO010020032.1:0-32922 GCA_004026905.1 Hystrix cristata | reverse complement strand
GATCCCTGGCACCACAAAAAAAAAAAAAAAAAAAAAAATTAAAAAAAAAAAAGAAATATGTATCAAAAGGATTTTTTTCCAGAAAGGATTAATCCAGCAACTTCTGCTTCTGAATTTATAGCATAAACATAATTATGCACACACGATGTTTCCAAGAATTATGATTATAATGCTATTTTAATAATTAAAATTGAAAGTGGTACAAGCTTAAAAATCTAATAAAACTAATAAGTGAATACTTAAATAGGTTATGATATGTGTGCATTGAGTGGAAAAATTAAAATGGATGGTGTGAGTGCTTATTTTACAGTAGGAAAGATTTTTACTATGTATTTCTATGACAGTGTTCAGATATAAGAGGTGCATTTTAAATTTTAAATACATACTATTTTAGACTCTTCCTGCTACTAAAACAAAATACCTTTGTCTGAATAAGTGACAAAGAACAGAAAAATATTTCTTATGGTTCTTGAGGCTGGAAGTATATGGTCAAGGTACAAGCAGATTTGGTATCTGTTGAGGATTTATGCCTGCTAGTTGTGGTCGCGTGTGACAGAAGGAGTAAAAAGGGAAGCACCGTGTACACACCCGATAGAAGGTTCGGAAAGAAAGAACGGCACTAACTAGTTCCCTTTGTCCCTTTCATAAGAGGACTAATCCCCTCCCAAAGTCAGGCCCTTGTGACCAGATCACCTTCCAAGGGCTGCGCCTCTCTGCCATGTCACCCCTTAATTCCATCACGTGATTTTGGAGGGACATGTACACCCCAGGCATAATGCACGCACACTCATCTGTGAATTGCAGGCTGGAGGTGGGGTGGTACACGTGGAAGTTTAAGAAGCTCTGCTCTTGGGCTGAGGTAGCTACTCTGGGCAGAACTCTTGCCGTCCTGGCCTGGTCTGATCCCCAGCACTGCAATAGCAACTCTGATCTCAACACTTTCTTAAAGCCTCAAGTGAGAAAACAAACAAACAAAGTTTTCTTTTGCCTTGACTTTTCATAAACTGGTTCTGGTGCTTGAGAGCATCAGAGTATTTTCTCTTTCAGTGCAAACAATCACATTTGGCTGTCCGTGAAATCTCTCTCGGTTGTCTCCCGAGAAACAGCTGGATTCAAGAAACCAGAGGCGACCCAGACAGAACCGTGTTTCCCCACAGGGCTGGAGGTGGGCTTTCTTTCCTCTGCCTGCCACCTTTCGTGCCTGTGAGTTTGCCTTGATTTCTGGCTCCCTTTGTTGGCTCCCAGAACTCCTGCGGGCTTGGTAGTGGAAGGTGCTTTGGCACCTGGGCAAGTGAGGCCTCCTCCGAGGTTGCCTCATGGGTCAGGGTGGCACAGGTAACACCTAGTTCTGTCACGATGAGTAGCCCTTTCATCTCCTCTGTGGGAAGGGCAGATTCTCTGGATGGAGCAGTCTCCAAAGTCACCTTCCCAGGCCTTCCCGGAACTTGGGATGCGGATGCCTGACTCCTGGGAAGAATTGGGAAGAATTATCCAATAAGAACAGGCATCTGCATGGTAACTTGAAGCATACAGTGCAGGCCGCGATGTAACTCTCACGTGGAGCCGTGTGAGGTGAGTGTTATTGTTCCCTTTTCTAAGTAAATGGGCTGTAGGTCAGGGCTCAGCGGCTGCTCTGAATGTCATCTCACTGCAGATTGGAGTGTCGTCTCTCATCCAGGTTTCTATCTAGGGTTAGTGTTAGGGTTAGGGGTTAGGGTCAGGGAGGCAAAGAGGAGATCATGTTGTCCATACATATATTCAATACTTACAAATCCTAAGTGATAGATGAAGAAAAAAGGGTGATACATTTTTTGTAAAACCTGCTACAGATTACAAGGGACTTTTACAGTTAAAATATACACAGATGACAAGTGCACGAATGAAGTTTATCATGGGGAATGTGGTAGTATCTTTTTTTAAATTAAAATCTGTTCAAAATTATAACCATAACTGTAAATAAGGACAAAGAGGTGTAATAGATATTATATAAAAGGAAGATAATATACAAAGAAGAGGAGTACTAGAAAGAAAGATGGGGAAAAGCAGAAAGGCAACAAAGGAAAGAAAAGGAAAAGGGAAAATATGGAAAATTATGAATAAACCTGCTGTAAATAGGGAGGGAAGGAACAGAGGGGAGGGGTGGGGAAGAGGGGGGAGAACCAAGATGCATCATGTATAGGTACAAAATAAATATGATGAGTGTGACCATTGTATGTAAAATGTTCCAATACATGTTCTTGGTTTAAAACAAAACAAAACAAAACAAAAAGAAAAACAAAATTATACAAAGTTATGGATCATAATACATTGTGCCATTTGCATATAACAAGCAATGTGAACAACCACATAGATGCAATATTAAGTCACTACTACATAAAGTTGACTATAGTATATAGTGTACATGTTACTGTCTTAAATTTGGGTTATTAGGTTTTTGTTTTTAGGATAACTTCATTCCTCTGAATTCCCATTCCCCTCCCGCTTTGCCCTCTTCTTTTTTCCTTGGACACTTTGCCTATTGGGTGAGGTCTGTCCCCTTGTCTTTTCGTATCCATTTTTAAAATCATTTTATTTGTTTG
This sequence comes from Hystrix cristata, assembly GCA_004026905.1. Taxonomy (NCBI): domain Eukaryota; kingdom Metazoa; phylum Chordata; class Mammalia; order Rodentia; family Hystricidae; genus Hystrix; species Hystrix cristata. The sequence continues at coordinate 30,343 of PVJO010020032.1, read as the reverse complement.
TATTTGCTTCACTCAAATGAGGGATTCCATACGATATTCTAATTTGCAAATCTGTTTTATTTCACTAAGCATTATGTTTTCCAGATCCATCCATTTTCCTATAAATGACTCTAGTTTGTCCTTTATGGCTGAGTAGTATTCCATTATATATGGGTACCACATTTTGTTTATCCAGTTATCTGTTGATGGGTATACAGGCTGCTTCCAGAATTTAGCTATTACCAGTTGTGCTACTGTACACACAGGTATGCAAGTGTCACTGTTGTATGATGTCTTTAGCTCTTTGGGGAAGATACCTAGTAGGGGAATGGCAGGGTCATATGGGATTTTTACTTTCAGGCTTTTGATAAATCTCCATACTGATTTTCCATAATGGTTGTACTAGTTTGCATTCCCACCAAGAATGTAAGAGAGTTCCTTTTTCACCGGAGCTGCACCAACATTTGTTATTGTTTAATATCCTAATGATCTCCATTCTTTCTGTGGTTTTAATTTGCATTTCTCTCATGGCCAAAGATGTTGAAGATTTTTTTTTTTTTTTTGTGGTGCTGAGGATCGAACTCAGGCCCTTGTGCTTGCAAGGCAAGCACTCTAATCACTGAGCTAAATCCCCAGCCCCTGAAGATTTTTCATATATTTTTTGCCGTTTATATTTCTTCCACTGTGAAGTGTCTGTTCATTTTTTCTAGCCCATTTCTCGAGTGAGTCGTCAATTTTACGTGGTTTAATTATTTTGAGTTCTTTGTATATTCTAGATATTAGTTCTCTGTCTGAAGAGTACCTGGCAAAGATTTTTTTTGCATTCTGTAGGTTTTCTCTTCACTCTACTAATTGACTCTTTTGCTGTACAGAAGTTCTTTAGTCTAATGTAATCCTATTTGCTGAGTTTTGCTGCAATTTCTTATGCAATTGAAATTTTGTTTAGAAAGTCCTTTCCTACTTCTATGTCTTCAAGTGTTTTACCTATTTTGTCTTCCAGAAGGTTTAATGTTTCTGTTTTAATGTTTAGATCTTTGATCCATCTTGATTTTAATTTAGTATATGGTGAGACATATGGGTCCAGTTTCATTCTTCTACAAACTGACAACCAGTTTTCCCAATGCCATTTGTTGAATAGGCTATCTTTCCTTCAACATATGCTTTTGGACTCTTTGAATATGTGTGGGGAAGTTTCTATGTCCTCAATTCTGTTACATCGGTCTGCATATTTGTTTTTGTCCCAGTACCATGCTGTCCTTTTTTTTTTTTTTTTTTTTTTTTTTTGGTGCTGGAGATTGAACTCGGGGCCTTGTGTTTATGAGGCAAGCTCTCTACCACTGAGCTAAATCCTCAGCCCCTTATTGCTACTGCTTTGTAGTATAACTTGACGTCTGGGATTTCTATGCCACCTGCTTTGCTCTTATTGCCCAGGATTGCCTTTTCTATTTGATGTTTCTTCTGGTTCTATACAAATTTTAGGATTTTTTTTCACTAGATCTGTAAAGTATGCTGTTGGTGTTTTGATTGGAACTGCATTGAACCTGTATAACAGTTTTGGAATTATGGCCACTTTAACAATATTGGTTTTGCCTAACCAGGAGCAAGGGACATCTTTCCCTTTTCCGGTATCCTCTTCAATCTCTTCTTTCAGAGTGCTATGGTTTTCTCTGTAGAGGTCTTTCACTTCTTTAGTTAGGTTAATTCCTAAGTATTTCTTTTTTGTTTGTTTGTTTTGAAGCAACTGTGAATGGTACTGTGTGGTAGTATCTTACAGTAGCAAAAGGGCACATGACTTCACTTTTGTGAAGTTAGATAGTATATTTCTCCTTTTTTTTTAAAAGAATTTATTTTTGCTTGTGCATGGTTCCCTATTTATTTGTGTATTTTTCATTTCCTGCTTCACATATAAGAATTTGATACCTCAAATGGCTACTGAAGGTCTACTTGGAGTTATTTTCATTCTGTTTGGTCATGGGCAAATAATCCTTTTGCAAACGATTATCTTTCCTTTGAGGTAGAGATTTAGATCTGTTGTAACTGGGATGTGTTTTGAGCTCTTATTCTAAACTTTGACAGCATGTAGTAGAAAACTATAGCATATTATGTAGATGTCTCCTCTTTTTTTTTCTCTCTAAGGAAGAGTAAGGTTACCTTCTGAAAAGCATGCTAAATGCCTCATACATTATATAAAAGGAATGAAAATAGGTGTGAGTATATGCTGAATGAAGATTTTGAAGGTAGACAAAAGGTGAGATGCTGTACTTTGGCTTTAAATATAGCAATAGTATTTATTTAGTAGCTACTACTTTTTGACATAGAATTATGTTTTTTACATTTATTATTATTTATGCTAATGTAAATCTCGTGAGGTTAGTATTATATCCTCCATTTATAAGTGGAGGATTTGAGGCAGAGTTTAAAAATTTATACACAGGGGTTGGGGGTTTAGTTCAGTAGTAGAGCACTTGCTTACCAAGTGCAAGGCCCTGAGTTCAACACCCAGTACCCCCACAAAAATCTTATATATGGTCTGTAAATATGGAATCCAGAATTTAACTCAAACAGGACTAGCTTCAACTTCTACTTCCTTCATACCTCATTCTATTTTAGAAGACTAATATTGAAAACCATAGATGTTATGACCACTTAAAGGCTGTTTTCAGAATTGTATTTAACCATCTGATTAATTTTGGCAGCAAACATTTCAATGCACCTGGGAGTGAAATGACTTTGATCAACCAAAGTCTAATTACTCTGGTCATATTTTTGCGAGTTTAGACACATTTAACAGATGCTATTCAAAAATCATAGAAAATATACTCGCTATTTTAATCATAGTTTCAAAATCCCATAACTAGTTAAAATACTTGATATTTGTATTGAAAGCTGCTCTTGGTCGTGGGAAGATGATTTATTTGCCACCTCTGCTGCTTTTTTCTGCACACTTAAGGTCTGGCTTTGAAATTAGTCCTATCACTGCTGGGCTTCGGACTTCTGTCCTACCAGATGGGACCACTGGAACATCTCTCAGGCTGCTAAAGGAACATGCCTCATGCAAAAGAAGCCAATGTCAGGACACTCCAGGCAGAAGAAAGGTGAGTAGAGCCAGATATCTCCTACTTAGAGTTCTCCTTGAGTCAAGTGTCAATAGGATTGTGGTGTAGACTGTTAGATAAGAAGAGGAACTAAAAATTGAGTGGAGAGTGCGGTTTCATTGAAAATTAGTAAACGGAACCAAGATACACCATGTACAGGTACAAAATAAATGTGATGAATGCAACAATTTTATGTACATTGTACCAATACATGTTCTTGGTTAAAAAATTAAAAAAAAATAAACTGAAAATAAAAGTATGATGAGGCAAAAAAAAAAAGAAAAAAAGAAAATAAGTAAACAAAGGACCTTTTGGAATTCTGGAACCCAAATTTTAATGGATGAGAATCCCCTTTCTCGTAAGTACACATCTACACATCCACACTCACATCTTTATCTCTAGGAAGTGAGTCCATTGACTGCTTCTGAGCTGTGAGATCCTCAGTTTTACTAAATGGAATAGGGCAGCAATGTCCAGAGAAACTAGACCTATTCTTAACGACATCCTCAGAAGTACTCGGTGTGGCAAAGTTTGGTAAATGCCATAAAAGTCAGAGGCCTGTAGAGGTAGAATCTAGGAGAAAAGAGTTTGCATGAAGAAAGTGGAAGGAATCCGCAGACCTTCCTGAGACAGGCAGAAAGTAGAACTACCTGAACTCACTGGGGTGGCGTCCTCTCAGTATTCCCTGTACAGTTTAGTGGATACTGTATTAGCATATAATGTTACATAGAATCCTAGGTTAAATTAAACAACTTTCCTTTTATGATAATTTCCTTTAAAAGGTAGCAATATTATGGCTTTGGGCTTTGGGGCTGTCTTTTTCTTTTGCTCTAATTTTTAAGTGCAGTCAATATTTCTGAAGGTGCCCCTGAGCACCAAACACATTGCCAGCACAGGCTGCAGTCTGGACCTCATTTCCAGTCTAGAATTTCGGATGCAGTCTATCTGAAATACAATTTTAGAAAATACAAATTTTAGCAGGTAAACATGAGCCGGGGCCCACAGTTGGTTTGGGAGCACATAGATCCATGTCAGTCGGCTCCTGTGCCTTGCTAGTGTGCAGGGAAGGAAGCCCCATGAGCAGCGTCCTGGGACATTGGCGAGGCGTAAGAGTGTCCTGCTTCCTGTCTGTGACAGGCAGGGTTCGTGTCTGTCAGGTTACTCTTCAGTACGAAGAAGAACCATCTAGACTTGGTTATGGAGCTCAAGTAGAACAAGGTCACATCCTGAGTGACCTTTAGATGCAGTGGGAAGAAAGGAAGTGTGCCAGCGTTCCCTGGTATTGAAGCCCCCGTTGCCAACTCTCAGCTTTCTGTAGATTCAGTTCAGGCAATGAACCCATTGGTAACTCCTGCTGGGGTCTAGAAAAGTTCAACAGAAACATTCAAAGCGTGTCACTACAGCTTGGTCCATATTTGACTCTTCCTTTTCCCTGTGAAAATTTCCATCTTTTTCTCTTTCTGCAAGAAACTAACAGGCTATTACCTAATTTCCACATACTTTCCCAGATCAAAGTGACTTGGAAAGCAAATGTCTAAGCTGAACTTGCTCTGTTCGGTCTGCTAATGTATTTTCTGTAAAATAAACTACTCTGTGCCTGAGCAATTTCATCCTTGCAGCTTGAAGTCGCTCAATAGGACAGATAGTGATTTCTGGCCAGACGGATGTACAGTAACAGTAATCGGTTCACAAAGATTAAACTCACGGGAGCTGCAGGCCACCCCGTAACAGGGTGAGTAATCCTTACTGTCACTCAGTGGAAGGATAAAGGGTAGCCGGAAGCAAGGGTGGCTCAGAATCCATTACTACCCTCCAACCCTAGGCATTTCTGTGTCTTCCTTATCTCATTAATCAAATCAGCTTCCTCAGTCCCCATACACAAATCTTCTGCAGTCGTCTTCATTTGCTCTTTCACCCTTACTTGCTTCTCTACTGGTCCACCAAGACTGTCTTGTCTATTTCTAGTGTATCGAAAGCTGGAGTTTAAAATTCTTTGGAGGCGGGTGAGTTCTGAGAGGTTGATGAGCCAGAAGAACACATATATTCATTTAAAACAAAAAATTGGCATGATATTTGAGACTGAAAAGACTTAGTGGCCTTAGTTATGAACCTCGATGCTAAATTTTAAAAAAATGATAATAACTCAAAAAATCTGCCCCGTCATATTCAGGCTCATGTGTCCTCTTTCAGTTGCCATAATTTAACACCATTTCCCAATGCTCCTTTAAAATCTGAAGCTGAAACATTTAGCATACAAGGAAAGCTAAAGGTGTCACCTACCTTCTTATCAGTAACCTTGAGTAGAGTCAGCCCTGCCTGTACAACTGGCCCAAAGAGCATATTCCAGCCAAATGTGGCTATTTCCGTTGAACTAGATTGGTACAAATAAATTCAATGTCTTGGCTGTGACGTACTCATGACAAAAGGGGACTCCATAGGGATGGTCAAGAGGCAGAATCCTGGGTGGTTACCTGGTACAAAAAGCAGGAGATGTGTTTTTCTTCAGGACGGTTGACTTGAAAGCCATTTTTTGCTATGAGCCATGATGTTTCTCTTGGGGCTACAGATGCCCAATGGGTGACTAAAAGGAGAACAAAGTTCGACTTTCATTTTGTCACTCTTTACTGTAAATCTGGGATCAAACTTCTCAGCTCTGCATGGAGGTACGCTGATCATTGAGGGAGAGTTTGTCTAGGAGCTGAGAACAGGTTCATATTCCTCTTCAAGATTGAGGACATAAAGGAAACAGATTTACTGGGTTATTCAGCCACACCCAGAAACCTGTACCATTGTTTTGAACCAGTGATGACATGGTTCTAGGAAAGGCAGAGCACTGCAGGACTGAGACCACCATGGACAGTGACAAGCCTTTCCGGGGAGCCAAACCACCTCTCAGCCATAATGATTCCATAGAGAGCTGGGACACTGGGACCGAGGTAATGATCAACAAGACCCCAGCCTGTCAGCTGATGCTTAAAAGCTGGCCTCCTGGCTTTGATCACCTGTGTCGGAGTGTGCCCTCCCCTAGCTGGAGTCCTTTTCTATCTTCCTTCTTTAGTTTTAATTTGATTTATTACTGGAAGCCAGGACGCATGGTTATTGGCAACAGCAGCACCAGCCACATTTCCAGTGCTGTGTAGCTGTGTGTGGTTAGTGGCTATCACATTAAACAGTGCAGATAGAGAACATTTTCATTCATCTCACAGAATTTCTACTGCACAGAAATCTTCTATAAGATTTCCCAAACCACTGAATGCTGTCTTTGTGAAGGCAGCATGTTTATGTCACTCTCGTGCCTAAATTCTTTAGCAGGCTGAGATCACAGCTGAGAGCAGATTCAAAGCTTCTGCATACTAGAGGCAGCAGTGTGCCTTGAAGTCAGGAAACAAAGCTCTGACCAACTCTGTACCTTCTTCCTGAAATTCCTGCCCATTTGCCCATTTCTCACAGTCTTTTCCGCACCCCCTTCTCCATCAAGGCTTTCTTGGCTTTTCTAGTTGGCAATGCCCACTGATCATGAGTATCCGTAATTCTGCAATATCCTTGTCTTTCATCGGTTAGTATATTGAATGTTCAGGAATAGTTTTCCTGATCATTAGAATGACCTTCACTCCTTATCACCTGCTGAATATGATTGAAAAGTACAATGACTTCCCCTGTGGAGTGAGCACATTGATGCTGAGAGTAATGTTTTCTTACCACTTAGCTTTTGCATACGAGGAAAGTTAAATTCCTCAACTGCGCCTCAGAATGGAGATAAGACATAAATAATCCCTAAAATTGGTGATAGTTTAAATTAGACACAAAATTACTCCACAAAATTACTCTTTGCTGTATCTCTGCACAGTTCTCTGATTTATATACTTATTCTTTAATATCTCTGTATATAAATGAAAATGTAACATCTATTTTTGAGTTCATAAATTATTTCTGTGTCCATATTATTCAATTTATTGGTTTTACTGTATTTCTGCCTTGCCCTCACCAAGATTATGGTTACTTATTCAGAGATGTCTTTTTTAATGCAAAGGATAACACAAGAAGTCAAAGAAATGTATCATGAGATGCAGTATTCAGAGAAATAATTGGAGAATATATTATATTGTCAACATTAGCCATTATAGTCAACTTTAATCATCAAAGCTGCCTTGGAGTGTTTAGTATTTTAACATTAATTTCAAAATAATTTATTCTATTATTACACTGACTTTCATACTGATGTAATGAACTTAATAATATGAAACTCAAATGTACTGTTAAAACAGAAACATAATAGAAATCGTAACCCAAATGGTTACACTCCAAAGCAAAGATGGCTTTTGGCTGGCTTCTGTGGAGGGATGTTCATTTCCTTTAATCCATGTCACAGACTTGTACTTCACCAATAGGGCAGATAAAAGTTCTAAGGATATCTTTTGGTATTTAAATGATTATATTCTGCATTCATTTGTGTTTCAAATTGGTGGTTCTGCAAACACAGGCAAGGTAGTGTTAAACTTACAATTGTGAACCTTGCTGGTTTACACACACACACACACACCCAGCCTTCACTCCACAGAGATTAATCTGACTCTTCATCCTCATTTCTCAATTAAAAGCAAAATGATCTTTGTTTAATTTTAATTTCCAGAAATTAGAAGTAATGTTCAATTAGTCTTTGTTATTAAGCGTAATCTGCATCGATTGCCTGGGAAATAATGACAGAAATTAAATGTGCCTATTTAACTCTTGAATCCTAGAAAAATATTTGTTGATGTTGCATCTTTATAATTAAAATGATTAGAAAATAAAACTCCACCTCTGAGTCCAAGGATATTCAATGTGCTCATCTAATGGCAGTTAGTCTTTGGGACTTCTTTATCCTTTTAATTCTTCTTTACCATGAAAATCTCTAATGCTTAGTTCACATTAGCTATAGTATGAAATAAAATGTTAAATAAGTCGAATATAATGCTTTGGTCTTCCTAAAATGTATGAAAATAGGGTCATTAAGTAAAAGTACATTATCTTTCAGATCAGGCTAATAGAAATACTTTTATTATGCTGATCAAATACTTAAATGTGAAGTTTGAGTTTCATAAAACACATGATATATATATCCCAAACATTTTGAAAATGCCTTTTACTATGATGTGTAATAAAAATATTTAAATAAAAATGCATTATAGTAAAAGGAACATTGCTATTAATCCTGCAAAAAATACTCCCTGTTTCTGTTTTTGCTACTTTCTAAAACAGTTTAGAATTCAGGACAATTTGTGTCAAATAAACACATTATTATGATGTGCTCTCATCACCGTCTTCACTGGATCTGTCATCATGTGACTTCTGACTCTTCCCCAAAGTCAAAACAACCGAGGGGAGGGGAAGGGAGGGGGGGGGAACCAAGATGTATGATGTACAGGTACAAATTAACTACGATGAATGTGATCACTGTGTATACAATGTACCGATACATGTTCTTGGAAGTAAAGTTAAAGAAACAACCAAGCAAGGTAAACATTCTGATTCAGTTCAAGACCTCGAGGCAGGCACGACAGTGTAACTAAAGACAGTCACAAGAAGGGACTCTAGACCTGCTTCAGAAAGCGGCAAGAACAATGGGACAAGTGTGTTTGAAACAAAGAGATATTTTGAGGGTGAGTAAAGGAAATGTGTATTTTACTGGAATAAATATTTTATGTTCATCATATATTGATTATATCTTGTATTTGGCATTTTAACTTTTGGGCAGCATTAGGTCTGGTCTCCCCTCTCCTTTTCTTTTCCAAACACACACACACACACACACACACACACACACACACACACACACACACACAGAGGTATAACTACCATGCTCAGGCCACTGTATCATTTTTTAGATCATCTTCCTTTCTCCAAAGTGTGTCACAATTGAAAACTGTTTTTGCTCTCATAGGGGCCAATCACTTCTGTGTTCAGAGTGTCACCACAAGAGGAATCACCTTTCATCCTCGTCAGTGTCTTTCTCATGAGTTACAGTATGTATATGCGCCTTCGCTACCATGTCTAGAGCCATCATACACCTGGAAAATATAATGTTAAGTGAAGTAAAACACGCACACAAGCTTAAACACCATACAGTAACCCTCATTTGAGCAATGCAAAGCATAAATAAAGAACAAAATAAAGGACTGATAGAAGGAAAGAGGGAGGTGAGTCTTTTGCAAATGGGAAGGGGTCCAAGAGACAGACAGTGCAGGGAGCAGAAGATGGGAGTGGGAAGTATAAAGATGTGTTATGTACACGTAGCAAGTACACAACATTCATATAAACATTATATAATTATAAACATCAAATAAAAATAATAGTAATAACAATAGTAATTAAAATGGAGAAAGGTGATCTAGAGATGGAGGGAAGGAGGTAGGTGAAGAGCAGAAGGGGAATAAAAAGAGAAGCAAATATGTTATGCACACGTACCTACTTACTAAGGTGAATGCAAACTTCCTGTACTACAAACATGTAGTATTGAAATTTAAAAATAAAAACTTTTCAAAAAATAAAATGAAAGTACATTTACAAGGAGCACTTGTGGTAACATAAGACTTCTGTTCTGCTATTGCTATCATTATCTGCTTTATCCTCTTAAGTAATCTGTAATTATAGTCATTGACTACTGAATACAACAAAATATGCAATGATAATCTACAATACTGCATTTGTTTCTGACTGTAGTGTCTCGATCTTTAACAATAATACACCATTTTCACAAGTCCCACTTGACTGCTGAAAACTTTTCATATATTTCACTGGGAACCATTTTTTAAAAACTTCTTCAAATGGAGCTTGAATTTTCATGTGGACAGCACTTATTCAATCATTAAGTGCCAATCTTTTGTTTATGGCTTTTGTTGTATATCGGTCATGAGTCATCTTGGATTAGGAAATTTGTTAAGACCAAGAGGTCCAACAGCAACTCAGTAGAACAGGACTGTCTAGAGCTTGTCCTCTTGCAGAAACATCAATTTACATGGCTGTCCATGCACGGAAATACCTTGTCAAGAGCTGAGCAAAGTGGGTTAGTGCCTGTGACACCTTGGTGCAGCGTAGAAATAAGGAAAAGATGCTCGGAAGCAGGTAGAAGGATAGTTTTACATTAGTGGAGTCCACTGTCTCCCAATCCCAGGAAACACAGAGTTAAGAGTGATGCTTTCTGTGAGGGGGAGAAAAGGGAAGTTAGCCCCAGACTTTGCCTTGACTCTCCAAATTAGAGCTTCCCTGGTAAAATCCAGAAGCAGCAAGACTCTATGGTCCCATTTGCCAGGCTGTTACCCATAGACAGAACTTCTAGGCTCATCTCAGTACCAAACCAGATATCACCACCTTGGGCTTCAGGCAGCCTGACAGGGTTAGTCTCACCAGGCCAAACTTAGAGGCTCAGGCCTTGGGCTGGTTGTCACAGTCACATACTTCAGGGTCACTGCAGGACCAGGCCATCTTCAACAGCTCTGGCCATCAGGTGGACCCTGTAGAACCAGCATCCAGACCAGCTCTGGAGGATATAGACTCCAAGACCACCCAACGTCACAGCAGTCTCTGTGTGTCTAGAATACAGACAGACCTGGTCCATGTTCCAGATGTGTTCAGAGCTGGGTCAGCACACACAGCCTTAGGCTCCAGGCTCGCACCAGAGCCAGCACACCTGGCCCCAGGGCATCAACAGCTGTGCTTCGGATGACCTAGGATCCGAGATTTCCTTAGTAGATGCCAATGCTGGGCTGTGAATTCAGAATCCAGGTCCACCCTAGCGCCAGGTTAGCCCTTATAAACGCAGGGTCCAGTTCTGACCTGGCAGACCCAGGTGTAGTGAGCTAGCCAGCCAGGGCAGTCTCCAGCGCAAAGCCTACCCTTGCACCAGGCAACTTGTGTGGGCCTGGGCTTCCGGCTTGCCCTTGCAGACCCAGGCTCTGGGTCTGCCCTCGCAGAACCCATTCTGGCCTGCTCCCTGCTTCCAGACTCCTAGCTCATGCTCTTGGTGAGTCATGCATTACTGTAGTCTGCTGAATGGCGCCAGCAGTGAGCCCAGCCCAAACCATGCCGGATGGCCTGCCGCAGTCAAGTGCTCTTCCAGAGACAGCCGATACAGCAAATATGGCCTGCAGAAATGAAGGAGACATAAAAACTTCCCCAGACAATCAAGTACTGAGGGAGTTCATCCCCCAGACTTGCTTTACATGAAATGTTAAAGGGAAAGAAAGGGTGCCAATGAGTAACATGAAAGTGTAAAACCACAGAGGTATAAAACTCATTATTAAAAACAAGTACATGGTAAAAGGGAGACTACTCTAATATGAAAATGGTGGTGCACAAATAATTTATATCCTTATTGTGAGGTTCAAAGGCTGAATTATCAAAATTATAATAGTAATAATAATTTAAGGAGTATAAAAAATGTAAACTATGACATTAAAAATATAAAATATTGAGATGGTTAAAGAAAAGTGTAGGGTCTTTATGTAATTGAATTTAAATTGCTTTCATAAAATTAGCCGTTATAATTATCTAAAAAGATTTCTAAGTAAGCCTCATTGTAACCAAAAAACAAAAACATAGTAGAAAAGGAAAAGATCAAAAGTAAGAGATCTGAGCATATCGCCAGGTGAAAGTACCTAATCACAGAGGTAGATATCAAGCAAGCAAGCAAGGAACCAGACAAAGCATACACATAACAACAAGACAATAGTGAGCAGAGTGGCATCAGCGAGTCTCGATTCTCCAATCAAATGTCAGGGACTGGCTGTTACAGAATGAATGAGTGTCTCCCCAAGGGCCATGTGTTAAAGGTTAGTCCCCAGGAAGGCACAACTAGGGTGAGGTGAAGACTCGGAGAGGTGGATCTTGTAGGATGAGATGCTCAGGTCGCTGACGCACAGCATGGAAGGGGCTGGGAACCGGCTCTGATGCTCGATCACACCATAATGTGCCACCCCCAGCAGAGACCTAAACAAACAGGGATATCTGAATTTGGACTTAAACATCCTGGATAGAATGAGCCTTTTATACTTCCTAAGAGGCCAGTGATAGGCATTTTACAATGGGGCTGGAAAGCCAACTAATACAATGATAAAGGAACAAAATGACAAAACCTATGTGCTGCCTACGAGAGACTCACTTCAAGCCAAGCATGGTGGCATGTATCTGTAATCCAGCACTCAGGGATGCTGCAGCAGGAAGACCACCAGTGGAGTACAGCATGGCGATTTAGTGACTTAGCAAGACCCTGTTTCAAAATAAAAATTAAATAAGAGACTTTAGATGTAGCTCAGGGCAAAGGTCCTGGATTCAGTACCCAGTATGAGAAGGCGGGGGGCGGGGGAGAAAGAGAACTACAAGCCAATTTTCCTAATGAATACAGATGCAAAAACTCTCAATCAGATATACATCATGACCAAGTAGGATTCATTCCAGAGATGCAGGGATGGTTTAACACATGCAAATCAATAAATGTAATACACCATATTAACGGGACCAAGGACAAATACACATTATCATCTCAATAGATGCAGAAAAAGCATTTGATAAAATCCAACACCCTTTCATGATAAAACCACTATGGACTACTGGGATAGATGGTCTTTATCTCAACCTAATAAAAGTCATTTATGACAAACCAGCAACAGATAGCACACTAAATAGTCAAAAACTGAAAGCTTTCACTCTAAAATCAGGAACAAGATAAGGATGTCCACTATCACCACTCTTAATAATATAGTTCTGGAAACATTGTCAGACCAATTACAAAAGAGAAAGAAATAAAAGGAATAAAGATAGGAAAGGAAGAAATTAAATTATCATGATTTGCAGATGACATGATACTCTACAAAGGAGACCCCAAAACTCCACCAAAAGACTTCAGGATGTAATAACCAAATACAGTGATGTAGCTGGCTATAAAGTCAACACTCAAAAATTAATAGCATTCCTGTACACAAATAACAAACTCACTGAGAGATTGGGAGGAAAATCTAGGGAAACCACACCTTTCACAATAACATAAAAATGGAAATACTTAGGAATCAATCTAATGAAGGAAGCACAAGATCTATACATTGAAAAGTACAGTATTCTGAAAAAGGAAATCAAAGGGGAAATCAGAAAGCAGAAAGATATCCTCTGTTCTTGGACAGGAAGAACCAATATATTGAAAATGGCCAGACTTCCAGAATTGTTAGGCAGATATAATGCAATCCTGATCAAAATGCCAACAACTTACCTCACAGAATTAGAGAAACCAATCCTAAAATGCATTTGGAACCAAAAGAAACCTAGAACAGCAAAAGCAATTCTGGGCAACAAAAGCAAAGCAGGGGCTATCACAATCCCTGACCTGAAAGTATACTACAAAGCTACTGTGATAAAAACAGCATGGTACTGGCAAAAAAATACAGACCTGGAGGATCAATGGAACAGATTAGAAGATGCAGAAACAACTCTAAACACACTCAGCCACCTCATCTTTGACAAAGGGGCCAAACACTCTCACTGGAAGAAAGACAGTCTCTTCAATAAATGGTGCTCGTAAAACTGGCTTTCCACATGGTGAAGATTAAGCCTAGACCTGTGTCTGTCATCACACACTAAATCAAAATGGAACTGGATCAAAGACCTAAATATTAAAACAGAAACTCTATATCTACTGGAAGATAGAATAAGTAGGACTCTTGAAGATATAATTGTAGGCAAAGACTTTATGAAAAAAATAAAATAAAACAAACCCTGCTTGCACAGGAAATAATACAAAGACTCAACAAATGAGATTTCATCTTACTAAAGAGCTTCTGCACAGCAATAGAAACCAGAAACAGTGAAGAGACAATCCACAGAGTGGGAAAAATTTTTGCCAGCTGTCCCTCAGACAAAGGTCTAACATCTAGAATATATAAAGAACTCAAAAAGATCAGACCCCTCACATTTAAAGACCCAACCCAAAAATCAGCATCTGAAGTGAAGAAACACTTTTCTGACAAAGAAGTAGAAAAAGCAAATAAACGTATGAAAAATGTTCCACATTACTGGTCATTCGAGAGATGCAAATTAGAGTAACACTGAGATTCCATCTCACTCCAGAAAGAATGGTTATTATCAGCAAATCAGCCAATAACAAATGCTGGAGGGGCTGTGGGGAAAAAGGAACCCTTCTCCACTGCTGCTGGGAGTGTAGACTGGTGCAAGCGCTATAGAAATCAGTGTGGAGATTCCTCAAAAAGACCAAAACTAGAGGTTCCATTTGACACAGTTATTCCTCCTCTTGGTATCTTCCTGAAAGAATTAAAATATCATACCACAGTGATATATGCACAACCATGTTTATAGCTGCACAGTTTGTAATAGCTAAATCTTGGATATAGTCCAAATGCCCATCAATTGATGAATGGATAAAGAAGTTGTGTGTTTTTTATACATTGGAGTACTACTCTGCCATAAAAAAGGATATACTTGAACTTTTTAGGTAAATAGATACACCTTGAGACAATAATTTTAAGTGAAATAAATCATTCACACATATTCAAATATAGCATGGTTTCTCTAGTGATAAAAACAACATGGTAAACTGAAAGTGTAAATAAGGAAAAAATGTATAATAGACTTTGTGAAATAGGAAGAAAATGTTCAAATGGGAAGGAGAATGGGGTGGGGCAGGGATGAAGGGAAAGAAAAAAAAGGGAATGGAGAGAAAAATGGAAACAAAGCTTTTGTAAATAAGGAGGGAGGAGGGGTTCAAGGGAGGGGAGGGGAATGGGAAAAAAAAGAAGCAGCAAGATATATCATGTACAGGTACAAATTCCGTATGATGAGTGTTACCACTAAAATGTACAAATAAAATTAATTTTAAAAATAAAATTTAAAAATTACAATGAAATGTCACCTCACTCTTGTTAGAATGACTACTAACACAGACAAAAGATAAGCTCTGACAAGGATGTGAAAAAAAGAACACTTGTGTATTGTTGGTGAGAATGTTAATTAGTACAGATACTATGAAAAACAATATAAAAATTCTTCAAAAAGCTCAAAATGGAGCCACTATATTATCCAGTGATCCTGTTTATGAGTATATATAAAAAAGAAAAGAAATACAGAAATCAGGATGTCAAAGAGACATCTGTTGTACGTTTATTGCCACATTATTTATAATAGTAAAGGTATGGAATTAACCCAGGTGTTCGTTAATGGATGAATGGATCTATCTATCTATCTATCTATCTATCTATCTATCTATCTATCATCTATCTATCTATCTATCATCTATCTATGTCACATTTTCACATCATCATTCAGCTTTAACAAATAAAGAGATCTTGCCATTTGTAATTGCAATAACATAGATGGACCTGGAAGATATTACACTAAGTAAGATAAGCAGGCACAGAAAGAGAATACTGCATGTCACAACACATGTTGTGTTCAGAGAAGTAGAGAGTATTGCACAAGAGTGGTGTTGAGTGGCCGAGGGTATGGAGTTGGGAAGATGTAGTTAAAGTACACAAAATTTCAGAAAGACAGCAGGAAATCCAATGAAGAAATGCAGTGTGGAACACAATGAGTATAATTTAAAAAAAAATGCACTGCATTTGTAAAAAGTCACTGAGAAAGTACATTGTCACTGTTCCCAATGTAAAAAATGGTAAGTTGTACAGTAATACCTATGTTAAATGGCTTGATCTAGCCATCCCACAATACACACATATTTCAAAGCATTACGTTGTACACAATAAATATGTACATTTATTGATTAAAAATTTAAAAAATTTCCTAAGTTTAAATGAAAGTGTTTGGGATATTTTGTTTCTGAAATTGGACAGCAGAATTTGCTTTACTTCTTCCACAACCATGACAGCCATCCCTCTGTTTTCTGGATTTTAATCAGAAAACTCCATTAGTAGAGATAAAAATACCATGTTGCTCATAAGCTCATGAAGATTAAGTGAACTAATTCGTAAAGTACTTAGCAGAACGACTGGCATGGAGTTAGCTTCCTATAAACGTTACTCATGATAATTTTTAGAAATCATAAATGAGACTTCTACATAATGCTTCTCTACTACCATCATGACTTTAGCATACTGGCTCCCAAAGTAAATTTTTCAAAAAGCCATTAAATGTTTACATTTGTCTCACATGTAGCTTATCAATCTTTGCGTTCCCGTTACTTGAGTATTTTCTAGAATTCCCCATGTAGGCATGGAAGAGTTTTCCTTATAATCAGCAAGCTCAATTATTTCATAAATGAATAAAAATGTTATGTGAACAGCTGGGTTGAAATGAAAATGGAAATGGGTAAAATTCCAATTGTTTCAAAAAAATTATCTTGTTCATCAGTTCCTGCAAATGAACTACTCTTCTTTTAAAACATGTATGAAATTAAAATATAGAAAAATACAGTTATCTTGGGATTTCTGGACACTGGTCAGACAAAGTCCACAGTGACCCAAATTTTTCCTAAAAAGGTATAAGAGTGGCAACTGAAATCCTTCCAGCTCATTCTTGCATCCCACACACTTAGGCTGACTCGGGTCATCAGAAGTTAGACTCTGAACCAAGCAAGTTTATAGCGTAGGGATAAGAGAGGAAAAGAACATGACATGAAGTAAACATGTGAATTTAGCACCCCTTCATAAAAGGGGCTAACCCCCTTCCAATGCACAGTCCTTACAGGTATGAATTAGGGTGAAGCCCCACACCTTAAATGGAAGAGCTTGCTCTTATTTGGGAAGCAGGGTGTGACTCTGGGGCTGCCAGAGCCAAGCTCGCTGGCTTCACGGCGGGAGCCCTTATGTCTTAGGAAGGGGGTGAATCAGACCTGGGCCTGGAGAGTCAGGGAGGGAGAAACCTCACTAACTTTATTTGAAACCCTGAAGTTGTGTTTTAAATTAGTTGCTAAACCACCTCCAGGATCTTTCCTATTTTATTTTCCTTTTCCTCTTATTTTCACGAACACTTGTGTCATGTTTTTGCCAGTTTTCTGTTAGTGTCTTGATTAATTTAGCCAGGGGAAAACATGCGATATTTGTGTATAAGATCGTGGGTAGTTATTCGATGGTAAAGGAGTGAGGGTGCAGAGTTTGCAAACTTAGGTGCTCCTAATGGGGTAGAAATGAGGGTAGGAGTCAAGAGAAGCCTCAGTGTTCTCAAAAAGTAAATCAAAAACCAAAAAACAGGCCAGGTGTGGTGATGGTGCATGACTGTAATCCCAGCACCAAGGAGGCCAAAGCAGGAGGATTGCTGTGAGTAGTTCAAGGCCTGCCTGGGCTACACAGCAAGACCCTGTCTCAAAAAACAAACGAACAAACAAACAAAAAACCCTCAGTATTCCCAGTGAATTAGGTAGCAAGTTTATCAGCTGATAATGAGAATAAGGGAGGAGGTATTGATAGTTGTTTTGAAAGGGGACAATAGAAAATAGTCACCTGGGAAAAAAAGGAAAAAAAAAAAGGCAACAGGCTGAGACGGGTACAGCTACTTGGAATTATTATAGGCCGATTTGAGATCTATAGTCATGTATTTAAAGAGGGCATTAGTCAAGTGTGTGTTTTCTTCCAACTACATGCTGCTTAGAACACAGGCACAGAGTAGAAAGAATTGGAATTAAACAAGGTTGTAATTTGGTCAGAAAAACAGCACCAAGTGAAAGGGAGAGAAGTGTGTTTAAGCAACAGGGCACTCATAAATAACAATGCAATCTATCTAGAAAAGCAGGCTGGATTGGATGAGGGACAGTGAAATTTTATAGAATTAATGAGTGGGGGAATCACCGAAGCTCAAGGATAATAGTGAGTCAGCGCACAGAATGCATGAGTTGGAAAGAGGGAAGATAGTGCCTGGTGAGAAGGCCCAGAACTCTCATGCCGTCCTCAGATACAGCACAGGTTCTAAGGTGTGTGACACGGCAAGGGGTGGCTGAGGGGTGGTGAGGTATATTTTCATTGGAGAAAAGCACATAGAGGAAACAGCTGATGAAGATACTGAGAGGATCACTATTTTCTACATTGAAATTTCAGAGGTAAGGCAGAACTAGTATTGGCCAAGAAAGAAAATTAGAATCTAAAATCATTGCTACATGACAGAGAAATGGGCATTTTGAAAATGAATAACCAACACTTCCAAATGAACTCAAAGATATGGGGTCATCTGAGAGCGATGCTGTCAGAGAGCAATGGCTCATGCGAAAGATGGAAAAACAACTCCTCGGTGACATCGTACAGTCTCTGTGTTTCTGAGAAGTCTCGATGTAGATTGGTTAAATTTTTCCAAGCTCTGCGAAATATTTGAAGAGATAGATATACTCAGCTCAATTATAACATTATGCAATTTATACACATTATTGAAATATTGTGTGACACCACATTAATATGTGTAGTTTTATGTATCATTTTAAAATAAACTTTGGAAAATTTACTTATGGCTAAATGGATTGAACACAGAGCAACACATAAATTTTGCCTTGGTTTTGAGGTTCTCTGAAACATCCTCCCAAAGGGTCACGTGTTTGGAAGTTGACTGGATCTCTGGGGACTCTGATCATCGGTGGACTCATCTATCAAAGAGTTCATAGCAGGTGGGGCCTGGTTGGAAGTGGAGGCACGTATTATAGTCTGTGGCTTCTCCCTTCAGTCTCCACTTCCTGACCACCATGATGTGAGCAGGTTTCCTCCACCAGTCCCTTCTACCATGTTGTGTCTTCCTTTGAGCTAGCTGGCACTGGAGTGAACTCACTTGAAGCTGTGAGGCAAACAAACTTCTTCGAATTGTTGGTGTCATCACGTATTTTGTCCTAGTGATGGGAAAGTAGCTGATATGGGTTCCCTATGTGATTTATAGGCAGCTGGAGATATTACATCAGTTTTAAGGACTGAACTGTTGTACATACTGATGGCCGGTGATGAATATGAAGATAAGCAATATAGTATTTGTCCCTTAGAATTTCTTTACTACTTTTACCCCAGTTTGGGACAATGCCACAGGGTACCTCTGAAGCCTAATGTTACTTATTAGTAGCTGATGCAGTTGGTAGTTGGGGATATGGAGGAGTCAGTCTAACTAACTAATTTATTTATTTTGGTGCCAGGGATTGAACTCAGGTCCTTGTGCTTCCTGGACAAGCACTTGAACCACTGAGCTAAATCCCCAGGCCTAAATAACTAATTTAAATGGTGTAATTTATGTGTACTCAGCTGAAAGCCCATTTTTTAACAGAATTTAATTTTCTCTATGAGCTCTCATTATTACTAGGCGGTGAAAACTTTAATTTCAGGTAAACTCAGTCTGACTCAGTAGTTTTAACTATCAAATTAAATACTAGTTTCTCATTTACTGTCCAGGTCTAAGTCACCATCTCTGTGTTAGAGTTTCCCTTCCCTCTGGGTTTTCTAACATCCATACAATATTTGCATGCTACTACCAAAAGATGTGAGAAGAGAATAGGCCATGGATAGACTCAGCATTGGTTGCAATTTACTGGTAATGGCTAGGGGAGTAAGTTGCTCAGCATTAATTGAGGAGGGCATTTCAATGTGTTGGCCAACTAGGATACTAGAAGAATCATGTCTATGTCATCAAAATAGAAAATCATTAACATAGGAATACCATCCCAGAGTATTAGCATAAAGAAAATAGGTAGCAGGCTTGACCATCTGGGGCTCCTGTAATTTTCTGGGCCAACAGAGATTTGTGATCCTTCCTTGCTGTCCCACAGAGAGTGTTTTTTGGAGGAGGGTATGTTGGGGATCGAACTCAGAGCCTTGCACTCTAGCTCTAGAACTAAATCCCCAACCCCCAGAGGAGGAGTATTTTATGTCCTCTGCTCACTGGGTACCCTTTCTTTGTTTGAGGGCCATTCATGAAGTTGTCAAGCCATTTCATATATTCTGAGAATGCCTATAACTTATTTTGCTTTCCTGGAATAGAACCAGAAGTAGAAGAAAAAGAAACCAAATGTAATAGAAGCTAATATTCAATAGAGACTGATTCCAGGAGAGAATACTCTCTGATTTTGGTAATTTGATTTTAAGATTTTTATTTTAATTTGGATGGCTAATCTGTTTCAAACCATGCCCCTTATTTTGACATTTAAATTAGAGTGAGAGCCTTTAAGGACTCTCAGGTATGCTAAGAAATTTGATAATTTGTATAACTTGTTTTAGGTAAGTTTTAAAAATGAATAAGGAGAATTCTTGAGGTGCTAGTTCATCTAGAAAAGAGGCGGATATGTCCACCCACAGGTGTTAGTATTCCTCACCTCCCTGGAGCAAGTAAGACATCACCTTCCAAGGGAATATGAAAACAGATTCTTCCCTGTTCTTTGCCTGTCCTCAGTCATGTGTCCTGTCCCACAAATGACAATGAATTGGAGATTTGTTGCAAGAACATTTACAAACATTTTGGTAAAAGCTATGATTGGACCTCCAAACTGTTCATCAATTCAACTTGTCGTATCACAATGACATTTGGACAAACTGCAAGCGGGTAGGGAGAAGGAGTGTGGATACTGATAAGGATAGAATCCTCTTTTCTTACTGTGTCCAAGACAGATGGGGAAACCTCTGGGAATCTGCAAATCATTGTTGACTTAGAATGGCATTCTGTTGGAGGTGTTATAAGAAAAGGAAAACCACAGTGCCTATTGCTCAGCCTTTTTGGCAGGGACAGCAGCTGTCATGGGCATAAAATCTTAAAACTATTGCTTAATGTAGCTTTCAATAATAAACTTCAGGGGTTCCTGTGTGAACCAGCAGTTCCCCCTTGTGGTTAAGGGTTACTAAAATGCTTACTAAGGGCAGCAATATTGGGCAGCTCTACAACATCATAACTTCACCATCATGACTGATGGGTTGAGCAGTAGAATTGAGTAGGATCCAAGCAGTGTCACCTTTAGACTGTCAGTATTCTTGTCAAGAAGGGGACGCAGGCCCCTCAGGGCCACAGTGATGTGTGTAAGGTGCAGTAGGGTGTGCTTCAAGCCTTGCTTAGCTCTTGATAGCTGTGAACACAGAACTCATGAATTAATCCATCACAACTATTTAGCAAACTCTATCTTGCTGGTAGTATTTTGGTCAAGAAGTCACAGAACAGATGTGAAGAGCAATAAATGATTTAATTATCAGAAATATAAAACTGTAGAGCTATTTTAATCCCCAAATGTACACTCATAATTGAAGAGTTTTATTAAACTTACTAAATACTTAATACCCAGAGGGAGAATGGAATTAATTCCATTTTCTATGGCATTAGAAAATACAGTATTGATCTCCTTTTGCCAGGGATCTTATTTTTCCGTATTTCTGTATTTGGGGGAAATAAGTAGGTGATTATGAGAAATAATACTAGTTTTTTTACTTTTATTCAATTTTAATTTTTATTAGTAAATACTTGCAGTACACAATGATTACATTCCTTGAGGGGAGTTGGTCCATGTATATAACACATGGTAATTTTTTCCATCCCTTTTCTCTCCCTCCCCCTCCATCGCTTGCCTTTGAGTGCCCGTTCCTCACTTGTCGTGTGACCCTCGACAGACCATGGCTACCCTACTGATGTGTTTCCTTCTCTCCACCCCTTGATGGCATATGTAGTTACACAGCAGAGGTTTCCACAAATAGAATGTGAGACTGTGCAGTGGGTAACATTGCTGGGCCCTGCCCTTAACTAGAACAGGCGCACACTCTCTTTTCTCACTCCCTCTACTCTGTTTAGGAAGTAGTTTATGAGGAGAGGAACTGAAGCGACCACTGGCGATCAGGAGATGGAATCCACATGTCCACTAACAAATTGGACAGGACCTGGTGCTACAGTTAGCAGCCTTGGAGCTCAGCCTTCTGTTACTGTGTGAGAAAAATTATCATCCACTTATTTAAGGTGTTACGTGTTATTCTGATGGTAGATTCAATGAATGAACTAGTAATTTGATTATTATAGGAGTACACAGCTGCTTTCTATGAGTATGATTGAAAGTCTAATTGGGTAGGAGATATGGTCTTGGCATGAATGTGAAAGACTATCATTACGACACTTAGTTTCAGGATTGTGATACACAGAATTGGGTGGTTTAAAAATAAATAGGAAAATAAAAGTAGGTTCATGTTTGAAAGTGTTACTGTTCTTTTTTTTTTTTTATGAAGTAAGGATGATATTCAAGGGTGAAATAGTCACCTTATGTTTATGTTTTCCTACTTCTTGAGAAGTATATAGTCAGAACAAGAAGGACCAGGACTGAATTAACCAAGAGAGATCCAAAACGGATGAAAAGCACCTTTCACTGCCCCTTGCAGAAAACAGAAGGGGAGAAGTCACTGTGTCTCTGGCTGGTGACCCCCTCAGGTGGGTAGAAGTAAGAACCTGTAACAGAGACGGCAGACGCCCAGCTGTCACCCTTGTATCTAACTGCCTCGGCCTTCGAACACAGAGAGGAATCTGGTTCACTTGACTATCTGATAAGAATCTAAAATAATGATTTATTTTGTATTATGTTATGTACTAATGACTGAGCGCCAGAGATAGCAATTTAAAAAATATGTTGTACCATATTCACTCAATGAAAGGAAACTGTATTTTGGAGATTGAGCAGCTATAACAATTAAAGAAGCCATTATCTATTGTAGACATTTACTGCTTCCCTGAAATGAAAGACAATTTCTAGTTTTCACACATTTTTCTAACCCAATAGCCCATTTTTTAGAGAACACTCTTTGGCTCAAACAAATAAACAAAAAAAAGATGAAAAAAAAAGATGAGAATGTCAATATTTCCTACACTTCATTTACTTTATTAAAATGCTGCCCACCTTTCCTAATATTTTCTGTTAAAGGAATCTACTCTGCAGTTGGGAAGTTCAGGAGAAATTTTATATTCTCTTTATTTTATACCAAACTAAAATTTTTTATGTTCACTAATGATACAGTAATGAAATAATAATAGGTCCAATTTTCTGCTTATACAAAGGGAGAAAATTGTTCTGCTTCTTAGAAGTGTTGAGCTAATTGAGGAAGATGCGGTAATCACTCTGGCTTACTCTGATAAGAAAGTAATTGCAGTAATTTTAATTTTTCTTTTGCATATTGATTACCTCTATCTCTATGATTATTCAGATCAAATGCTCATTTAATGATTGATTGAGTTTTATCATTTAAACAATCTTTGAAGAGCTTATCACAAGAAAATCATATAATGAATTATTTCATGTTAACTCTATAAATTCATTTGGCTATTTAGTTTCTAATGTCAGTTATTGAAAAAAGCTAGTGCTATTAACCTTGAATAGGACACGCATATAAAGAAATCTAAGAAGTTTTGATAATTGAAAATGGCAAATTTGAATCTTTGTGTAAAAATATTATATTTTGAAAGAACCTTGTAATTCATCGAGTCTTTCATTTTATCTGTGCCTCATTTTACAGAGTGGGAAACTGTACCTAGTTTAGAAGCAATTACCATTTCCAGGTCATAAATGGGTAAGATTCAATAATACAGAACTCAGTAAGTTTCAACAAAATGATATTAACCATCTCTAGATGTGTTTATACTATTAGAGTAAGAATTCTGAGTTACCTTATTTCTTCTTGTGTCATATAATTTAGAATGTTTTTATTTTTAGGTTCGCATCATTAATAAAACCTTTCATTTTTCTTGAAGAGGTCACTGATAATTAGAATCATTATAGTTAGCTATTTCTTATATCTTATCCATAAAGAAATGTTTTTTTTTTTGTATCTGAAATTTTCATCCAAATTGTAGATGTAGAAACTACTTCACAGCGAGAGTAAGTACGTACCCTAAAGCCACATCTAGCTGAAGACAGAATTCAGTGTCCCAAATCCACACATCTGCTATTTCGGTGATATTCTGCAATTCTGGGAATCAAGATCCTAATAAGGTTTCAGGGTTGAGTCGGGCTTCACAGTTCCTTTTATTCTTCTTCCAGATTGGCAACTAAATTCTTTAACCCCTGAGTAACTGCAGCCAGATTTGATTAGTATAGGTAGTGCTTATTTTCAAAAGATGCTGTCTGATGGGAAAAGGAGGGCAATCATGCCAGAAGACTACAAAGTAGTTATTTCGACACATGGTAGGTTGTGGAAAGCTCTACACTGTTTTGAATGAGGGCTATTACCAGTTCTGGTGTAGGGTAAGTATGTAGATCTGGGTTCCAGCGTTGGTTCTGCTCTGCGTTAATGTGCGCACTCGAGTGAGTTAAGAACATTCTCTGATCCTACAGATTTTGAGAAAGTTCTTAAAGCATTACTCAGAAATTATCTCTTCCGAGGTCCCACAGAGAGTTAAGTGGCCTATATATGCAGTTTCTTTCTCTAGGACTTGAAGTTAAACATGGAAGGGCAGCCAGGGAACAAAAGGCAATTCATTAGTGTATCCATTCTGACCAAGTTTCTTTTAGTGCTTTTTGGTGCTATTTTAATTTAATGGCGTTCCTATTATGGATAATTTCTTAGCCCTGTCCTGAGCATTAGAAATCTTGGGATTCTTTGCCTGGCTTTGGCCCTCTCCTGTGACAATTACCTAACTCTGCTCTCCATTTCTCAATTGTTAATGGGTAATAAATATTTCCTTACAGTATTATCCTAAGAATTAAATATGGTAACAGTTATAAAAATAGGTTTTAATTATATACATCAATATAAATGCAGAGTTTTTTTTACTTTCATCATTACCATTATGATTATTTATAATCTCTGTGACTTTGAAGACCTATGAAAAGACACTTAAGAGAACATTTCCAAAATATTAGCTTGTTTTTGTTTTTCTTTTATTCAATTAAGTTAACAAGTCACAGGGAGCAAGGCAGGGAGAAGCACAAAAAATAGACTAAGAAAAGCATTTGCTTTTTCCCTGAAAAGTATTCGATTTAAGAATGTACACTACATTATAAAAATCTGTGCGTTTTCTAAAAGGAGAAAGACAGTAGGTTAAGACTTATCTTCTCTGTAGTTTTGTAATCAAGCCTCTCAAATATGAGACATTATGACATTCTATTTAAGAAAGTGAGTAGTCTGTTAAAATCATCATTCAGAATTGTCACCTTGCTTTCCATAATTCATAGCAAAAATCACATATCCTATCTATGTGGGAACTATTTTCTCCAAGTGCCGCATCTTCCTTCTTGTCTCTCCTAATCAGGGGACACGCACTCATGCCTGAGTACCGCAGCAGCAGCCAGGGCCAGGAGCTCAGGGTTGCTAAACTTGATTAGTTTCTGCAATTTACATTTCATCATTGACATATTCCATCTTTAAATAGATCAAGGGCTGTGCATGTTTGAAATGAAATTTACACATTTAACAACTGAAGAAGACCGTTCATTTTTTAAAGAAATTAATTCACTGCTAATGAGGGATGGAAGACTGTCTGAATCATTCATTAGTTTAACCTTTTCCATCTCCCAGAAAGCAACAAGACTGTCTGTAAAGAGTATTATTTTCTGCACACCTACTAATTTATCAAGATAATTACTTCAACCTCAACTATGAATTTTACTTGAAACATTTTATTTTACCAAATTACTGTGATATGGGCATTAGACACATTAAAACAAAAATTGGTATTGAGTTGGTGCTCTGAGTCACAAGTTTTGCAATCACTCCTTAAATACTCATCATAACTTCTGAAAAGAAAACACTTTTAATGCCCTGAGAGAAAACTTTCTGCAAAGTTTCACAGAAAAGTTAACACAATTTCTCAAGAAATAAGATATAGAATATTGTACAGGCCAAGAAATTCCACCGGACAAGACCTCTGATAGACAAAGTTTAATCACTTCTTTATTCCTTGAGGGTTTAAGAACCAAGGAAATTAGACCTTCATCCCTCCAGCACATTCCTGCATGGTGAGTGCATGCATGTGTACGTGTGTCACATGTGTCATCTTGCAGATGCATGTATGTGGCCAGATACAGTTATTACCTATTTGCCTCTCTTCTTCTATCACTCTATCATTTTGCTAAGATTTTGTAAAAATATCAGCAACTGAAGAATAAGGCAGGATGCAGAGACATTTCTGGAAGTGGGAAGTAGATATTACCTGTTTGTTGCCTGTGCCATGGTGGGGAGGAAAAATGATCATTATTTAAAAGGATAGCCACTTTTATTGTCTATTGATTTAGTGCCAGATAACTCACATGTAGTTTCCTTCTTGATATTCATTTTTTTGAATGGGACAGATCCAGTTAGTGATTATATTTCATTACTGTTGTCATCTATAACAATAATTTCTTCAATATTTGATTTGGATATTTTGATAATAAAAGTTTTGCTAGGTGAATATTTGAGTTTAAAGCATTATATTTAATAATATTTTAGAGAACTTCCAGGAAGGTGGTGGAGAGGTGAGAAGCAGAGGAAAAGCCTCTCCGAGATTTGTTGTCCAGATGTTGGAATATAGCAATTTAGGGACAGGAAGAAGGAGGGAAGCACATTCCCAGGACCCAGCAGGGACCTGAAGCAAGAGCTGAAGCCTACAGGGAAAGCGAAAGGAGAGACCAGCACAGGAGAAGGTGACGGATGGACGGAACTTTCTCCCAGAGCTCCCGCTCGCTCGTGGCCTCAGCTCACAGCCCCGGCTTGCAGTCCCGGTGCGCAGCCCCAGCTTGCAGCCCCAGCTCTCGGCATGAGTGACACAATTTGAGCAATTTGAGCCTGCCGATGCACGTTGACTAGTAGTGAGCCCAGAAACCTCCACAGAAAGACACACAAACGGAACAGAGCAGTGGACATGGCAGACTGCAGCGGCTGGTGAGTTACCTGAGTCATCTGATCTCAGGTGGTCCCCAGGAGAGGGTGGTGATTGACCGATTGCCATCTTGGAAAGGGGCGGAGCTCAGAACTCAGAAAAGCTGCTAGTAGCTTTTGGTGATGGGGCAAAGCGGGCCAAGGTGGGGCAAGGCGGAGCAGAGTTCAAACTCAAGTTGGCAGTAGGGCAAGAAGCTAAGATCAAACTGGCAGGGAAGCTGGTGGGGGACACACAGTGTGTCTACAGCTGAACAAATTGGGTTTCAACCCCACAGCCAGTGATCAGGCTGAACGTCAATGGAATGGGTGAAGCCTTGCTATTGAACTCAGCTGGGAACACTTGCTACCCTGCCAAAATCTACTGCCGGGATTAATCAAAAACGACCTGGGACTGTCTACTCCGTCTACCAGTGACATCAGAGACACACATGGAAGTGGACATTTCTTTTTATTTCTTTTCTCTTTTTTTTTTCATATTTTCCCCCTCTCCACTCTTCCTTTTCTTGTTTTTATAGGAAAGAGAATTTCTAGTTTTTTGCTGTTATTGTTTTGTTCTGTCCTTGTTTTTATTTCTTCCTTCTCTCCTTCCTTCTTGTTTTCTTTACTAGTTCCCTAAAGTTTGTATAATTTTCCCCTGTCTTCTGACCTTGCTTCTCATCTCTTTTTCATCTTCTATTTCTCTATTCTTTCCTTCTAATCTCTTTTGAATTTTCTCCCCTGAGGGTAAAATCACCACTTGAGGACATATTTACTGTATGCAACTTTCTGGTTTATTTTGGATATTGTTATACAACCACAAATCTAGTTCTGGTTAAAGGTTCCAGATTGATAGTTACCACAGTTTGTCATTTTCTTTTATTTATTTATTTATTTATTTATTTATTTATTTATTTATTTTGTGGTGCCGGGGATCGAACTCAGGCCCTTGTGCTTGCAAGGCAAGCACTCTAATCACTGAGGTAAATCCCCAGCCCTTTTTCTTTATTTTTTAAAAATTTTATTTTAATGGTACATTTTAGATGTACATAGTGATGACATTCATCATAGGGGATTTGGACCTGTACATGATATATTTTGTTGCTTCTTTTTTTCCATTCCCCTCCCCTCCCTGCACCCCCTACTCCCTCCTTATTTACAAAAGCTTTGTTTCCATTTTTCCCTTCCATTTCTTATTTATCTTGTTCCTTTCTCCCTCCATTGCTCCCTTTCCCATTTGGACACTTTCTTCCCTTTCCCAATATAATACATTTTAGTCTTTATTTACACTTTCAGCTTCTCACACCAGAGAAAAATGCTGTATTTAAACATGTGTGTCCAATTTATTTCACTTAAGAGTATGGTCTCAAGATGCACCCATTTACCTAGAAATATCTCAAGCTTATCATTCTTTATGGTAGAGTAGTGCTCCATTATATAAAGACACCACATTCTCTTTATCCGTTCTGCTGTTGATGGGCATTTGGGCTGTTTCCAGGATTTAGCTATTACAAACTGTGCCGCTATAAACATGGGTGTGCATGTATCACTGTGGTTTGATGCTTTTAATTCTTTTGGGAAGATACCAAGAAGTGGAATAGATGGGTCAAATGGAACCTTGAATCCTAGTTCCCTAAGGAATCTCCACATTGATTTCCCTAGTGGTTGCACCAGTCTACATTCCCACCAACAGTGGAGAAGGGTTCCTTTTTCCCCGCAGCCCCGCCAGCATTTGTTATTGGCTGATTTGTTGATAATAGCTTTCTTTCTGGAGTGAGATGGAATCTCAGGGTCGTTTTAATTTGCATATCTCAAATGACCTGTGATACAGAACATTTTTTCATATGTTTATTTACTGTTTCTACTTCTTCATCTGAGAAGTGTCTCTTTATTTCAGTTGCCCACTTTTGGATTGGGTCTTTAAATTTGGGGAGTCTGATTTTCGTGTGTTCCTTATATATTCGAGATGTTAGTCCTTTGTCAGAGGAACAGCTGGAAAAAATTTTTCCCACTCTGTGGATTGTCTCTTCACTGTTTTGGTAGTTTCTTTTGCTGTGCAAAAGCTTTTTAAATAAGATCAGATCCTAGTTGTTGATTTTTTGTGATATTTCCTGGGCAATTGTGGATTTGTTCATAAAGTCTTTGTCTATACCTATGTCTTCAAGAGTTCGACCTATTCTATCTTCTAACACATTCAGTGTTTCTGTTTTAATATTTAGATCTTTGATCCACTTTGATTTTAGCTTAGTGCATGGGGAAAGATATGAGTCTAGTTTTAACCTTTGGCTTGTGGAGAGCCAGTTTTTCCAGCACCGTTTATTAGAGACGCTATCTTTCTTCCATTGAGGTTGTTTGACCCCTTTATCAAAGATAAGGTGACTAAGAGTGTTTGAACGTGTTTCTGCATCTTCTAATCTGTTCCATTGGTCCTGGGGTCTGTTTTTTTGCCAGTACTATGGTGTTTTTCTTACAGTAGCTTTGTAATATAATTTCAGGTAAGGGATTGTGGTGGCCTAGAATTGCTTTTGCTATTCTAGGTTTCTTTTGGTTCCAAATGAATTTTTAGGATTGTTTTTTCTAAGTCTGTGAGGTATATTATTGGTAATTTAATTGGGATTGCATTAAATCTGTATAACAGTTTTGGGAGTATGGCCATTTTCACTATTTGGTTCTTCCTATGCAGGAGCAAGTGATATCATTCCATTTTCTGATATCTTCTTCAATCTCCTTTTTCAAAGTACTGTAGTTTTTGTTGTATAGATCTTTTACTTCCTTTGTTAGATTGATTCCTAGGTACTTCATTTTTGGGATGCTATTGTAAGAGTTGTTTTTTCCCTAATTTCTCTCTCAGTGAGTCTGTTTGTGTACAGGAATGCTATTGACTTCTGAGTGTTGACTTTGTATCCAGCTATGCTGCTGAATTTGGTTATTAATTCTAGAAGTCTTTTGGTGGAGTTTTGGGGGTCTTCTATATAGAGTATCATGTCATCTGGAAATAATGATAATTTAACTTCTTTCCCTATCCCTATTCCTTTTATTTCTTTCTCTTGTCTAATTGCTCTGGCTAATGTTTCTAGAACTATATTGAATAAGAGTGGTGACAGCAGACATCCTTGTCTTGTTCTGGATTTTAGAGTGAAAGCTTTTAGTTTTTGACCATTTAGTATGATGTTGGTTGTTGGTTTGTCATAGACGGCTTTTATCAGATTGAGATAGAGACCATCTATCCAATTTTCTGCAGGGCTTTTACCATGAATGGGTGTTGGACCTTGTCAAATGCCTTTTCTGAATCTATTGAGATGATCATATGATTTTTACCCTTGGCTCTGTTAATATGGTGTATCACATTTATTGATTTGTGTATGTTGAACCATCCCTGCATCCTTGGAATGAATCCTACCTGGTCATAGTGTATAATCTTCTTAATAAATTGTTGCATTCTGTTTGCCAGTATCTTATTGAGGATTTGTGCATCTATATCTATTAATGAGAGTGGCCTGTAGTTCTCTTTTTTTGTTGGATCCTTCTCTGGCTTTG
>PVJO010020031.1:0-32899 GCA_004026905.1 Hystrix cristata | reverse complement strand
GGCCACAGTTAGGTAAAAAGATGTAGGAAAATATGATCTGGCCACACGCCCAGGAAAGAGAAAATTCCACAATCACACGTTATTGTCTCTGCCCCAAATTCAAGAAATACAGTAGAAATATAATCACAATTGAAATCTAGGAAATAGGTCAGGAGGAGTAGCTCCAGAATTATGTCATATATACCATCTCTACTGCCTGTCCTTACTAGTGAAGTTATTAGGATATAAAATGTATACCATAAAGACAGGAAAGTAAAAAATCAGATGTGTTTTAGATCTCACTATTTTTGTGTCTTTGAATTCCTAAGACTCTCTATGCCAGTTTTCCACACCCTTTAACATGGACGTGAAACTTTCCACACCTGTTCATCTCCTCCAAGCCACATCACCTGGGCAGGGTGGAGATAAATATGAAGTGCAGCGGTGTGTGATAAGGGGAGGAGGGAACCCCATAGAGCTAATGGGCAAGGTTCCTGGGACCAGACTGCAGGGATGTAAATCTCTCCCCTGCCTTTCACTGTGAGATCCTGGGCAATTTAATCTCTTCATGCCTCAGTTTTGTTCTTTGTACTTTGTAATACATGTCTCTGTATCATGCAGTCATTAGGAGTAAATCAGCTAATATCTTTAAAACATTTATACAATTATCAGAATTAGTTAAAGTGCAGCATAAATATTTGTTAGTTAAAAAAAGAGGAAGATACTACTCTGAGGGGTCAAATGAAAGAAGAGAGTTTTTAAGGTCTTAGAAGTTTTTGTTTTGTTCCTGATTTAAATGCAAATCACCACTGAATGTGTCTTCTCTAAAATTCTTCTTAATAATATTACTTGCCAAAGGTAATTTTTGTTAGAACGATACATATTTTAACTTGGCCAGATAAATTTGATTTCCCACCTCCCTGATTCTCTTTTCTTTTATTTTATGGGGTAGATAGTATTCTTCCTGTATATATTTCTAGATGTTAAATGACATTTTTATTGAAGTAAATTGATATTAAATAAAATACATTTTTTAGAGGCGGAAAGAGAATAAACACTTGCTCCTTATTCCTAGTCTGAAAATGGCTATTCCTGTTACATAACAGCTTTAAAATTATTATTTCAAAAATGAGTAATCTAGATCCATTATTATTTGATATGTGTTTGCTTATAAATACCTTCAATTAGAGCAAATAATAGGATAAAGTATAGAAATAAAACTACATTCAAGTTTTAATAGTAGTTTGATAATGAATTAAGAAACCTGTGAGGCATATTAGCTAATATACATTTAGAAAATAATTACTACCCAAGAAACTTCCTGTCCAATTTTAGCTAAAGATTCGTTTTTATAGCACAGTTATAAAATATTGTACAAAGAAACATACTTGGTGTAAGTGCTGACACAAACTTAATTATGTCGGTGTGGATGTACTGGCTATAATTTCAGGCTGAAGGAGTTTTACTTTGTTGCTCAAATACCACTTACTTAAAGCATGGCCACGCGTGCTGACTGTGGTGCCCCAGCAGAACACTTCCTGTGGAAACCAGGGTTGGGAGAGTCTGTGAATGCAAATCTGTCTGTAATCAAAATCCATCACATCAGTTCCTCTAAAACAAGGCTGCTTAACCTTGGCACTGCTGACCTGTTGAGATCAAGTAATTCTCCACTGCGAGCCCTTTGGGGTCTATCATGGCATACTTGGCAGTATCCCTGGTCTCCATCCACTACATGCCAATAGTATCTAGTTCTGAAAAATGACATTTTTCTAGATACTACCACATAGCTCCTTGAGAGTCAAAATTACCACAGGTTGAAAATGCTGCCTGAAATATTAGAATACAAGAGCAGCAAAATCCAACATTTTCCTATAAATTTGTTTTCAAAATGCAGTTAAAGAATATACATTTTTGTCAAATGTTTATCAAAAATTTTTGATAGATAAAAATAGAGTATTTCTCAAAAAGAAGCTGATTTTAAAAAAGAAGAAGAAGACAGCATCCCAAAGAATCTTCAACATTCAGAAACAGCTGTCTCGTTGGCAGTAGAAGATTTCAGGTTTTGCTGATTTTTATTACAGTTGTCGGTTACAAATTGACAGCTGCTAAATATGAACGTTTTGTATAATAAACCTTTGAAATTAACTTCCAAACCTCAGTTGCCAATTTTCATTGAATTGTGTCATTTAAAGAGCAGATGCTTCTGACAAATTTTCAGTGTTGTCTTAACAGAAACAAATAAATGATAGCTTTATCCTCCATTTTTCCCTCAATGCTCAATCTCGAATCACTGATCAGAAAAACCTCAGCACTAAATACCTTAAAAGATTGGTGGAAACCTAAGTCGTAGCATATTTCTAATGATGTTAATCTTTAATACTTTCACTCCATTATAGATTTAGACTCAGTATCATTCTGTCTATGGTATGTACACATTGTTGGGACCTTTTAATATCCCTCAGTGTAAACAACCTTATAATAAGATCACACAAATGTTTTACTATCTAATGCTCTTGCATACACTCCAATTAATATATTTATTTTACTGAATTTTAATCCATAGTGAGTAGCATGATGGAAGCATTCCTGAGACCTAATTCCCAAAGCCTCTCAATAACTTTGAAAGGTAGAATATGGTAGCTCTTATATACATGAGCTTTATTTTTCCATGTACTGGTTTCATATAATGAAATATGCATTTTTCAGACATCTCTGTAATCATAGTTGTGTGTATGAATTTTTGGTATGAATGAAAACTGGTGAGGCTGAGCTGTAGGAATGATAAGCAAGGTTTAAAATGATGAGGGCCACTCCAAAGAGAAATAACCCAGATTCAGAGTAAAGTATGCCAATATGAGGACAAATTCATTTGGACAGATTTGGATTTATGGCTCCAGGGAATAAAGAGTGAAACTCAAGAGAATTCTCAAGAATCAGAGCGCAAGAGCGATGGGTTATGGGAGAAAGAAAATGGTACATCTAAGGAGAAATACCAGAATGGAAATGAAACCAGAGCAACCAAAGTGTGGGAGCCCCTCAGCCTTACCAACGCTCGGACACTCAGCATGTTAAACTTTAGTCTTTTGCAGTACACAAAATACTATTTGATGTAGAAGATTAAAGAAACACTCAAATTCTTGTAAAACATACTTTCTAGGATTAGGACAAAATGGGTGAGAGGAAGAAGAGGACTTAACATTTCTGGAAAGCCTGCCGTATTCTAAGCCTGGGTTCTGTGCCAAACCCCAAGAGCGGCTTTATCTGTCGGACAGAGTGAGAACAGCAATATGGTTACGACATCTAAAAGAGGAGAGTGATCTTTTAAATAATTCATGTAAAATATTTCAGTGTAATTAGGTAGGAAAAAGCATTTTTTCTTTGTTTTTCCTTTCC
Source organism: Hystrix cristata (assembly GCA_004026905.1). NCBI lineage: Eukaryota > Metazoa > Chordata > Mammalia > Rodentia > Hystricidae > Hystrix > Hystrix cristata. Next base: position 29,527 of record PVJO010020031.1, on the reverse strand, counting down.
TCTGACGTTCAAGGAAAAGTGGGCTTTTAAATGTTCTTTTTTAAATTAATAGCACACGTAATAGGATTATCCTTTGCAGAACATTTTTTGACTTGTCTTTATTAGAAGCCATATCTGCATGACCTTCCTAGTTGTCACAAATTTCATCCAACAATATGGTGTTCAGTTTTAGAGATCGTCCTGTGAAATTTTCCAGGTCATGGTGGTCATGACTAGAATTTGCAGAACAAAGACAAGAGGGAAATAAATTCACTTACTGTACCTTTTAAAAAAATATTCATTGTCCTCCAAATAAGAGAATAAAGTTTATCAGTAATGTCCAGCAATAATTATTTATGTACCCTACTGAAAAGACAGAGTTTAGGTCTCAGCAACAAATGACCAGAATTTACCTCATCTAGCTTTTTCCTGTTGAAAAGGAGACGCATTGAATTGCTTTACAATAAGGCAAAAGAGACCCAGAGAGGTGACAGATTTACCCAAATAATGAAGCAGATTGAGAATAAGCAACCAGATCTCTTGCTTTTTAAGATAATGCACTGTCTACTTAAAACAACTGATCTGCCGCCCACGACTCTGGATGTATTACAAAACTGTGTGCACGTGTTCTACCAGAATTTATTATGCACCTATTGTATTCCAGGTGAGGAGAAACGAATATAAAGATAAATGAGACACACTTTTGCCTCCAAGTAACTTAAAGCCTTATATGTCAACATTTGATTTGTCAGTTGATTGCAGTTCAGAGACTTTTTTTTCAAATAACCTTTAAATTGCTCCATGCTTTAAAGATACTTATGCTTCTCTTTCTATCCTTCAGTAAATATCCTCATTAATATGTCATGTACATGTAGACAGAAAAGAAATTTGTTAAAGCTTCTCAGCTGTAATTACTGTGAGTGCCATAAAGTTCTTTCATTTCATTCACACACACACACACATATATATGGAATATATGTATATTCCTTACAAATTGGAAAACATACAAGTATAAAATGAGAGCTTGCTTACACAAAAACACACAATATTATAAGTAATGCTGTTTTAAACATCTGTGAGCAAAACATCCTTTCATTTAAGATAATCCCCTCAGCCCAGCTTCTTCCGCAGGATTCCATTTACTGGATCAAGCCTTATCCACACATATAAGACCCGTATACAAGGATGACATAGTTTGCAAGTGTTGTTGTAACAGAATACCGGAGGCTGTGCCATTTATAAGTAACAGAACTGTATTCTCTGCCTTTGGGAGCCTGCGCAGTCTAAGATCAGGTGCTGCGTGCACTGTCAGGCAAAGGCTGGGTGGCCTCCGTTTTCATGGAGGCATCTGGGCAGGGAGCAACACTCCTCCTTCTGTTTCAGACGAGCAGGTGGCACATGCCTGATCCCCAGCCCGGCTCACAGCAGTGCTAATGACCCCAGCACCTTCTACTAGTCCCCAGCTCCCAGCACCGACACACTGGGAATTAAATGTCTGGCCTCCCAATTCTGAGGGGCATATTCAGACTATTTTAAAAGGTTACTTATATTTACAGGGACACCAGCAAAGTGTGAGAACTCTGCTTTCAAGACCCCTCCCTGGAATTGACTGTATCATTAAAAATAAAAATTGAACTTTGGTTATAACTGCTTGAAAATAAAAATAATAACTCTCCTTTCAAATAGGATACAATGCTTAATTATAGAATTAAACAGTGAAAAAGCAACCGAATTATTTATAGGCAGTGTAAGAAAGGGGAAGGAGTGACAGGCAGTTTGGACCTGCCTGGATGCCTGCCTCTAGGTGAAGTTCCCCTGAGCAGCTGCTGCTTATTATTTTTCATCTCCACAGTCTTTTTTTTCCTTAAGGGTTCTCATGAAAATTGTAAAGAGCACTTCAATATGTAGTGTGAAAAAGAAGTAACCATTTAAACATCTAATTTATTTATAATTTAGGGATCGCTATTATTGGGGTCATGGATTGGTAGCATGTAATAATGAAGTAATTTTTAAGCTTTCCTAGATCCACAAAAGCCCCCTTTCTCCTGATTAATACCTTTGGACATATTACCATAGAATCAATATCACATTCAGAAAATAATGGCTAACCTTAGAGGAGAAAAGTGAAAAAAAAATCATCTCCCAAGTTCAGGGTGTCTAATTTGCTTGTTTGCTGTGACATTCATAAAACCATGCCCATTATTGAGGAAAAACTCATCGCAGGGCATAAGAACAAAAGAAAAACAGGTAATTAAAATTAATGAAACAAAAGCAGTAATTATGCACACTGTTGATCAACAAATCACTTCAGGTGGTCCCAGAATTTATTTACCTTGCTTCTCTTTGGCAATATGCTGATGTGACTAGACAGATTAGGGATGTTTACCTACTCACATCTATTGCTTTCTCCCTGGGAGATGTGCTGAAAATGTAGAACAGTTGCATTTTTGTGAAGAGAGCTACCTGACATTATTAAAGTATTTTGTGAGTTGTTTCTTATGTGGTTCTAAAGCCACTTTTCTGCAGTTGTTAGCCTAAATGACTAAGCTAACAATAAGGTTGGTTTCTCTGAACTTTGATGCCTGGAAATACAGTTTTCAATATGTTCTTTGTTTATATTATGAATACAAATGTTCCCAAGAATTATTCTTTACTTCTTTTTGTAAAAAGCACTTTCTCTCTGGGGAAATGGAAGACAAGGAGAAGAAATTTATACATGGCTGCTTGTTGGATCCTCCATTATTTTAAAAATTACTATTTAATTCTAGACACTGCTATTACTTATGTCCATATAGCTGCAAGCTAGTACTCAAACTTCCTTTTATGGAATACCCCCAGTGTAATCATAGCTAAATTTTATAATAATATTGATGACATGTATCATACAGCAAGGATGTGAAGACAGGAAACACAAGATATTTTACCTTTATGGGAATCTCTTGATATGGTTTCTTTTCTTTTTGTTCCACTCCTACCTAGTAAACCAGAAAAAGTGTTTACTCTTCTGGTGGGCCATTTATAATTCAAATGCCACAATAAATTTCTAATGCATTTTCTTTGAACCCTGTTCACTGTTACAAGTCTCAAAGAGAATGGAATTTTTTTCCAACCTTCTGTAGCTTCTGTCTTGTGGGCAGCATGTCTCAAATTAAGTGCAATTATTGTAGAAAAAAAAGTAGCATGAAAAAGCTGGCAAAAATTGACTTTTAGTGAAGATAGCATTTGTCATAGACTGTCCTCTCTACAGTCTGTGAGGAACCAAGGACAATTTAAAGCCTCTCCAAATTTGAAGTCATCCCAGGCAGAACATTGGATAGACCAGATTGAGCAGACTGTGTTGAAGAGATTCTCTCGTGCAGTACCGTCCAACCAATCTGTTGCTGGCATCACCAACAATATTCAGGCTAGCTGGCCAAGTTGTTCTCAGAATTACACCACATACTGGGTTTAGAATGTGATTTAACTCATTTCATTTTTCTTAGAATCTCAAATTCAGAATGATCCTTCTATTCCCTTCATCTGAAACACATTGCAAGTTAAGAGACTGTTTAAATAGAAAGGGGCTGTGTGTATCCTGTATAGGCCTCCAAGTATTACTTATGAATATACCAAGGTTTAAAGAGATTGTGGGACCATTCTAAAGTCCCACATAGACCTAGAATTCAAATCAGTGATGTTTGCCTTGGGGCCTGCACTCTCCGTTCAATGCTGCCTAGCTTATGAGAAAGAGGCAGGGAAGGAGGGAGGGAAAGAGGGAGACAGAGACCCATATGATGAGAGAGAGAGAGAGATTATTATATTTCCAGACCCTTACCCTTATATGCCACTCTTAAAGGATATCTATGTAACATAATTCTATGTGTCTGAGGAAGTTTGTTCTGGACAGACCTTTCCAACCAGGAATAACATTGCTCGAAGGGGTATTCGGCAGTGTAGGAAGACATTTCTAGTTGTCACAGCTGGGTTGGGGGAATACTTACTATGTAATGGTGAAGGGGCAGGGACACTGCTCAACAACCTGAAATTCACTCCACAAAGAATCATCTGGTCTAAAATAACAATAGTGAAGCATTTAAGGAAACGGGGTCTAAAATACTGAGGTGTTGGGAATCTTTTCTAAATTGCCTAAGAGGTGTTTTCTTTTATTATAAATTTTTTAATTTCTTAGACCAAAAAAAGCATTTGATCTATAAAACGCCATTCAGAGCTGAAACATATGAAACCATAATTCATTTGGCCCAAAAATATATATCATTTTTTTTAACTTCTGAGTTGAAAGATGAAAACCTTTTAATGTTTTATTCACAGTTGAAGGAAGTCTCTGATGAAGGTAGAAGGTCCAGCTTTTCCTTCCTCCTTACTGACCAGCAGGAGAGACTCCATTCTAAGCACCTAGCAGAGTGTTTAGTGGGCTCGGATTTTAATAAATGATTACTAATGATCCCCTGCCTGACAAGACCCATGAACTGCTTTTCCCTCAAAAACATGCGATGGGTTGACCTCTCTCCAGGAGGAGGAAAACACGCACAGTTTTCTGAAACTCATTACATGAGAAGAAAATGAGTTAAAATGAAGAGGAGCTGAGAAAGGGCACCTTGTCACTAGAAAGATTTGTGTGTTTACTGATTTTTTTCTTCTCTCATTTAGTAATGTATAAATCCTGAGTTTTGTGCTACCTGGTCTGGTTCTCTAATACATGAAATTAAGTCATGTTGTTATACTGGAAGGTAAATAGACATGCACACCCATAGATACAATACACACACACATGTGTGTGTATGTGTATATAAACATACATGTGTGAGCAGGTATATTCTTTGTTTTTTATTTATAATGACAAATAAGGTCAGAGTGATAAGTCTTAATGCTCAAACAAAAATTGGAAACAAAATGAGAGTTTTAAAAGTAACCAATTCAGGAAATGGCCCATCTAGCTAAAAATAATCACTAATAGATTTGGGAGACAAAGGGAATATGAAGTGTCCAAACAAAAAGAAAAGCAAATTTTCTCATGTCTATCATCGACCAGAAGTGGTCAGCTTTAAAATGCATCTTTGTAGTAATGCCTTGATGGTTTGTGCAGACTGTTGTTATCTGTAATTTTTCTAGGATTAACAAGTTAGGAAGCATTGTGCTCTTGATTTATGTGACCATGCTGTCTTATTCGAGGAAGGGTTGTTATCAGGATGATGTGTTGGATGGCCTTGCTTTGCATTTTGTTCCTTGGCTATTAAGAAGCTGGGTAACAGAGGGACGAGGGATCAGAGGCCACACCTAGATGCTTGTACTGGCTCTACCATTTTCTATCAGATGGCTCAGCAGATCGTCAACCTCTGAACTTCATGCTCATGAAGCATGATATGACGGTAATAATCCACATCTGGCCCACATCGCAGGCTGTTGAGATGTCTACATTAAATAGTATATGTGAAATTACATATAGGCAAACCGTGGCATGTCATACCTGAGCTATGTATAGCATTATAATTTTAGTAGTTCTTAATATGATTTTTAAAAATAATTTTTATTTTAGCTACTCCACAGACTGATTCTATTGTTCTTTTGATTTTTTAAATATCTAGGCATTCTTCCTTCCAAAATATGTTGTATAATTAAAACAGCAAATATTTGCCATGTACTTACGAAACACCAGCATATTCCTCTGAGAAATTTACTCACATTAATTTATTTAATCTCCACAATATGATAAAATAGGAAACAATAGTATCTATTTTATAGAGACCTTAAGATTATTGAATGCAACGCAGCTAAGATTTAAACCAGATTCTTGATCTGACCTGCTGTGACATTGGTATGGTGTGAATGTGACTAATGTAAAGGCTGATTGGATCAGAACCTGCATGCCGAATGACACCTACATCCTTACTTGGCTTTCAACAGCAGCTCTTAAGGTTGCAGTTATCTCTTTATTAGTAATAGTAACAAGAAACATTTTGAGTAAGATAAAAATGCTTTGCATGGATTTTTTTTCTCTTTTACAAAAAATAACCCATGGCAAGTACTCTTTACTCCCCTTATTTCGAATACCGGAAACTGAAGATGAAAGAAGTATAATAACTAGTCCAGGCTTGTACAGCAGATAAAGGCTGAACTGGGGCTGTTAGGAACTGTCTAGTTCTAGAACTTTTATTCCTACTCTCTCTCTCTCTCTGTGTCTTCCTCCCTCCCCCAATATGCTGTCATTATTTCTTCCATTTACACAATACCGGGTAGGCTTTCTGAGGTGATAAAGTAATATTGCAACCATAAGGCTAATTTAATGAAAAGTTCTATTTTATGTATACCTTGTTCACATAAGTCAATTGCGTCTTTTGGTTATTTTTGCAGGGAAGGGGATTGATGTATTATTTCAGAGAAGTCTTTTAGCAAGATCTGCCATCTGAAGAGACACTCAGTGCATATACATGTTAATCAGACAGATGGCCAGAGTTTAGAGCCCAGATCTTACTTCTGCATTGCCCATAATAAATAAACCATATTGAAAGGCTTTAGTATACAGAGGGAACACAGAGAATTGATTTAGGACTACTTGCCACATGACCTTTTTTACATTAATTTAATATATCGACCGAATTTTAAAAGTCATGCCCTTCATAAAATGGCCTAAGGATGTGTATATGAAAATTAAAACATTAATGCAAACACATAAAATATAAAGCAGCAGCAGCATAAAACATACAGCAGGAAAGTCCTTTGGGGTATGGTAACAAAAAAAAGTGACTCATTATGCATGTAGGTGTGTGATACCTCCTAATGATTTAAAATTATTTGCATTCCAAATGATTAGCACAAAGAAACTCTTTATATCATTGGTTCAAGGTTTTAAACTGGGTCTGTGAGGGCTAAATGAAAGTCATTGCCTTACTTCAAAGCCGGCTTGGGGTATAGCATCCAATGTGCAAAGCCAGGTAGGCATCTTAGCTACCACTATTATCCTTCTTATTCTATTGATTAAATGAAAAGCTAACCTTTGTCGTTTCAGCTATATATTTCCAGAGAAGAAGCCTAGGATATTTTGAACCCAGAGAAATTATAGTCAATTGAATGAAAGCTTTTCCAACATGAGATGTAATAAAAGGTGCTTTCTACTGAAAGTAACTTCTATCATGATGCATATTCATTTGTTTCTAATCTGTCTTGTCTGAAATGGATTTCAGATGTTTTCCAAAGAGTTGTGGTTTCCTGGATTTCATATCACTGTTCTTAGGGGATTGATGCTCCAGGTTGCATGTGTACCTTCCTGAAAGTTTATCCTGACTATGATTACCTTGGAGAAGCACATCCAAACAGCAGGGATGAATATCTACAGTCTAGTTCATTTTCATCTTCTACATACTGACTTCAGGACTTTTTCCTACCCCGCATTTCAAGAAAATTCAGTTGGAGAGTCCTTCAAAACCCCCTTGTGTTATTGTTAGGCTCAATTCATTTGTTTATATGTGACTTCATTGTTTTTTATTTTATTTTTTCTAATTAAAATCAGACTAAGAATATTAAGAGTCTCAATATGCTAGAATATTTTTAAATTAGAGAAGGATAATAACTTAAAGTCACCAAAATATTACTAATTATTCTTAATCAATCTGCAGTGTTTCCACAAGGCATTATTGCCTTGTCTGTAATCTACCCATTATCTTCTGCTCATGGAAAAGTTCTTTCAGGAGCCTGTGGGAGCATTTTCGTATTATTTATTGAGAAATAGATACTGAGTTCTCTCTTGGTAGTTGCACAGCTACTTGTTTAAGAGTGGATTTAGCAAAGAGGGTCATGACTGTTTATCTGTTCCTAATAAATGTTTATAGGCTGTTCTTCAGTGCAGTTTTGTGTATTGTGAACTTTTTATTCTCAGGCAAGCAAAATTGGTTTTCAGCTGGTCCATGGCCATAAAGACAGAGCCAGGGGAAAAAAAAAAAAAGACAGAGCCAGAAGTGGGCATCAGTGGTCATCTGAATGTTTCCTTTATTTTTGGCAGATATTTCTATAATCCTATTGAGTTAACTGGCTTTTATTGGTGTCCAAGGATGGGTGTTGTGGCCATTTCTTCAAGTCTTTTTAATATAGAATTGTCCCATAATTGGAAATTCAATATTTTAAAATTTATTCTTGGTAGTATCTAACTAGACTTAATTTTACTTCCCTGTCTTCTTTTTGCCTGAGGTTGACAAATGACTCAGAATCCTTCTCAGACAGCTAATGAGTGCTATCAAAGTGGTGTAGCTGCAGTAATGGTCTAGCTTGTGTCTCGTGTGATCAAAATCCTTTGATGATTATCTATATATTTACAACATCGACAGTAATGTTACTCAGACTGTGGATTAGCTAATCAAGGAGACCCCAAAATGTGCTTAGAGAATCCTGCTAATTTCCTAAACATAATAAAATTAAATGGTTTTAAATTAGAATAAAAATATAAGTAGTATATAGTACAAGAATATAAATGTAGTTACCATGTAACATCTATTTTTAATAGGCCATGGTCAAAAAATGAGAGTTTCTGACCTGTAGAGTGAAGTCAGTTGCTTAGTAATATCTGAAAACTACCACAACCTTCCCCGATCCGTCCCATGCATCTCCCTGAACTTATTTTCTCAGTCATACCATATGAAATGCCTAAATACAATATGAAAGTTTTGCTGTTGTTGCTATCCAGTGTTTACTTAATTTCTTTGTTTTTGCTTATGCTAGTCTACCTCCACCATGAGCTTTTCTCCCCTTCTATCGTCGACCTGGTTTGTGTAATTTCTACTGAACATTTTTATTTAGGTCAACTGTGAACTCATCCAAGAAACTTCCTGGGAGTCCTCCTTTCCTAGTACCCATTTCTTGTTTTCATGGACCCCTTTACTCAACAACAGTGATATAGTGGGATGACTAAGAGTGGCCGCCCTGCGGCAAATTGCCTACAGTTGGGTCTCCTGTTTTCTGTGTGACTTTCAGCAAGTTACTTAAATTTTGGGCCTCTGGTTCCTAATCAACAAGATGAAAGTAATGCCAATCCCACACACTGATTACTTAGATGAGCTAAATGTCTGTTAGGTGTACAAGCCAGAGTACATGCTCAACGTGAGTTATTATCATAGTGAGGTTTGCTTTTGCCGCTGATGAACATTCCCAGCATGAGAATCCCTGTTCTGCCTGAAAATCCCTTTGGCAAACAACATTTCGGTCCACCCTTCTCTGAATGCCTCAGAGTTCCTAAACTCTGAGTTCTGTTGGGAACGGTGTGGAAAGGAAAGGGTACAGCATTCTTTTTATAAGGAGAGTAAATAGTTTGGAAAAGGAAAAAGAAAATCACCATCAGCTACCTTGAAATTCAAGCAAGAGTCTTGGCTGTATCTGGCTGTTGAAGAAGCACCCGCAGGTTTTCTTCTGGGGCTGCATTTACAGAAGGCCCGAGCCTGTTAGCCACTCAGTTCAGAGGCACTTTGCAAATGTGGGTTTGGCCTGTGGCCTTCTAGTTTCTATAATGTATCAGTCAACGTGTCAGCAAACAACCCGATTTAGGCCCCAGGGTTGGAAGATGGCAACCTTAAAAAATGTTCCAATTGATTTATCATCAATATATATATGAGGGTAAAAACAAAAGAAAATGTAAGATGGAAAAAAAATCAAAGCTCCATTAATTTTATTCCCTCTTCAATAAATGTGCTCTCTAATAGATTCCCTAGCTCAAGTTTTCACTCCCCTCTTCACACCGATACCACCTTAAATGAACTCTGGTGATTCTAAGAGACAGATGGTGTTGCTTCCCAAATTTGAGACAAAGTAAAGTGGAAAGTTACCTTTTATCAGGTGTATTCCTGGGTGTGGGAGAGCATTAGTTCCCCACAACTGGTGCAGAAGATGAATGAATGATTGTGAAATTTGCTACTGTGACAATTAAAATTACTTTAAAAGTTGCAGCATTCTTTCTAGTTTCCAGGTTCTGTAACATATATTTGTAATGTTTGCCACGTCCCTCAAAACCCCTGATGTACATGATTGGGCCACTGCCCTAGTCCTAAGGCAGAAACACGTGCTTCTTATTAAAAGGCAGGTTGCCTTCAGACAAGATGCCTTGATGAAGTCAGAGTATATACCTTTGGAAAAAATCAGATCATTCAAAAGAGTGTTCATAGTATTTTTGTTTCAGAGCAAATATGCATGGATTTTGTATTTGAGATATCTCTGGAATTCAGTCCTGCCTGTAGACTGGACCCACAGTTTTCTTTTCCCAGAAGTGAATCAGTTGTGTAATTCTGGGCCATGGCTTACAAGCAGGTGTGATGAGGCCGGTCAATAAGTAAAAGCTGCCCACCTGGCTGTTTGTTACAATCCCCTGGGGAGATCTTAAAACAATCACTATGTTCAGAGTGCACTCAAACAAAACAATTCAGAATTTTTGAGGGAGTGGAACCCAGGCATCAGAATTTGGCAAATGCTCATACATATACATACACATATACATATTCCTATATATAATATATATCCTATATATAATCAAGTCCTAGATATAGTCAAATTCAAGAACTATTACTTGAAAAAATTTGTAGGTAATAGTTCTAAATCCACTGATTTATCAATTAGCTCTCTAACAATACTGTCATTTTTCTTTCTGAATAAGAGAACAAACGATAATGAAAAGATCACTTTTATAACATTTCCTCCCCAGGAAAAGGCATATTTTACATTCCCATTGGTGGTTAACCTTGTACTGCTTGCCAATAGCACCAGATGCTAGTACAGTAGCTGTATTTTTAAAATATTCTAATCTCAAAACATGTGTTGTAAAATTAACCAGCATGGATGGAAGCAGAACAAGATGAAATAGCTTTTACTCTTCTGCCTTCATTTCCTGCAAGAGAAGAAAGAGAGGATTTCCTCCAAGGAAGGATAATTAAGTTCCTAGGAGAGTGTTCTTTGATCTTATTCTCTGGAGATAGATGCTCTTTTTGGCAGGGAATGATGAGATATTATAATGCATGGAGGGAGATGTAGGAGAGCAGATTTGTTCATCTCTACAGTCCTGTTTTAGTTCATCATAGATGTTGTTTTGTTTTAGTCATTCGGATTAAGTGTCACAATCCATTGCAGGCCCTGCCTTCCTATACAGCCATTCCAAACTAGTGATCAATCCCTTCTTTTAGGCGTTCTGGGACTTTACTCCTTAACACAAAAATTATCATTTCATCATTTCATTGCAAGTCATCTGTCACCAGCCTGTGAGTAAACCATGGGAGTTAATGCCTAAATTATGTGAGTGTCAAGCTTCAGTCCCACATGCCTGAAGCCTTTCAAAACTCCGTATCATTACCACCAACGAATATTTTAGCCCCACCAGGGGTGTTTATATATGCCTGCCAATTAATACCAGCTGTAATTAGCTGCCAAGATTTTCTTTCAGACTCGATCAATCAAGAATTCGAAATTCTTAAGGTGAATTATCAGCCCTGACTTCAACATGAAATGTGACATTCTATACCAGTTGCTTTATGAACATTCAACCAGCATCCATTTAATAAATGATACTCATTCAAAAAATGGATTGTAGGATCTGTGTAAGTTTTCTATTGCACCATCATAGATTTCTACAGAGTAAGCAGCCTAAAACAACACCCATTTTAAGTTCCTATTTCTGTAGGTCGGAAGTCTGGGTAGGCTCAACTTGTTTTCTGTCCAGGCCCTCACAAGCCTGTAGCCCACCAGGTGTACTAGGCTTTTGTCTTCAGGGTCTGGAGATGGAATGGGTTCCTGGCTCCTTCACCTTGTTAGCAGCAATCAGTTCTGTACAGCTGGAGACTGAGGTCCTAGTTTCCTTCTGGTTGTTAACCAGGGATCGTCCTTATTGGTTCTCTTCTTTGCACATGGTGTTGTCCATCCTCAAGGCAGCGACAGCAAGAAAGAGTTTCTGCATGATTTGGATCTCTCTGACTTCACTTATTACCCAGTTCCATAGCCAGTCCCACATTTCAGGTGTTTGTTAGAGCAACACCTCACCTCCGGTACCAAAATGTGTGTTAGTTTCCTACTGATACATTATATGACCTTCACAAATTTGCTAGCATACAACAGCAGCCGTTTGTCATCTCATGGTTCTCTAGGTCAGATGTCCAGGCCAGCTGAGATGGATTCTCCACTCAGGGCCTCACAAAACTGAGCTCAAATTATTAACTAAGCTAGATTCTTGATTTAATTCTAATTAATGTATGTTTATAATACTTAATAGTTATATTCATATTGGGAAATTGGTACATATGTGTAACATCCCTTTTCCCATCTCCAAAGTTGGCTTGTTGTTTCCTTCCATCTCACCTTTATTTTACTCTTTTATTTATTTATATTTTAGTTTTCTAATATAAGAGAACCACGTTATAGTTAATGTTCTGTGTCTAACTTATTTCACGTAACATTATGGTTTCAAATTCCACACATTTCCCTGACTGAATAATATTCCATCATGTATATATACATCATCTGTGGGCTCCGGGGAAGAAATCCTTTTTCACTTCAGTCAGGTAGTCAGCAGAATATAGTTCCTGGAGGCTATAGCTCTGAGGTCCCTGTTTCCTGTTGGCTTTCCCTGCAGATCCAGATTCCTTCTCCTGTGGCTCCCTTCATCTCCAAAGCAGCAGAGGGACACTGGCTCTTTCATTCTTTGCATCTTTCTCGTGTTTATTTCTGCTTTCATATGAATAACATTTTCTGCTTTTAGTGTGCTCACTTGGTTAAATTAGGCCCATCCCGTTAATCTTTGTTTCATATATATATATGAAATATATATCACACACATATATATGATGACACAGCACTCTGTTCACAGGCTGCACTCATGCTCAAAGAAGAGGGAAATACAGGATGGGGGTCACTGTGGGTCACTCGGGGATTCTGCTGACTACAGCAGCTCGGGTGCATATAGAAGACACGAAGGTGTGTGTTACAGCTTGTGTCTAGATGTCCCCCCAAAGACTCACACAGTCATAGCTGGGGCGTTTTCAGAGGTGGCTAGATCTAGAGTGTGTGATTACTAAATTAGTCCACTGGTTGGTTTGGTGTAGTTCTGCTGGGATCAAGGATTTGATACTAGGATTAAGGGTGGGAGTGCTACTCACCCTAAGGTGGGTAGCTGGATAAAATATAATGGACAGAAACAGGCTTGTCTCCCCCTTTTGCTTGCCTTGCTGCCTTCTGCCTGTCTGCCATGCCACCCTGCCTTGGAGCCAGCTGATTTTGGACTGAAATCTCCACAAAGTATGTGCTAAATAAACCTTTCCTCCTTTCACTTTGTGTGTCAGGTATTTTGTCTCAACACGTGAGCTAAGAAATTGTGTGAGACTCTGGCTGGCCCTGGCATTTATAATCGTACTGTAAGATGATGCAAGGTAGTATGGAGGTGGATGTAATACACAAGTTAAACAGTAACAATAGCGTCTGCAAGGAGTGGTCATTTGAAATCATTCCTGAAAGCACTGTTGCCCTTATTCTTCCTAAGACCGCTATGAGCTCGTTTTTTTCATTTTACAGAGGAGGCTACCGAAGCTTAGAGGCCTGAAGTGAATTAACAAAGGTCACAGAAATAGCCTCACAATTGAACCTGGAACCCAGATATACCTGATCTCAAAATATGTAAACACTGCATGAAGTTCTTGCTGGCACTTTGTACCAGCAGCTCTGTCCTTCGTCCTGTGTGAAGCTCCCTCATTTGCTTGTTACCTGGCACATAGATGGCTCCTCTCCCATCTTCTACCCATACTCACCCTCTTGAAGCCCGTTTGGTCCCCGTGGTCTTATTCTGCACCCGCCAGGGAATGGGGGGATTGGAGGCTTTCTCTCCTGCTCCTTAGTTCTCTCACCATTAGTGTAGACTCTTCCAAGAAACCTCCATCCTTTAGAAATGTGCAGTTGAGGAGCAGGCATTTTCTTCTCTTCTGTGTAGCCCACAGGGGCCATGTATGTATCAAATTCAGTCCGTTTCTTTGGCTGGCTTGGCTTCCCTGCAGTGACAGTAGGTCATGTCACTTCCAGGGCTCCAAAAGGGTCATGCCGGCGTCCCCATCAAGGCACCCGATGTTAGTGTTTCTTTCAGAGATCTCTCTCACTTGGTTACTTTGGTGAGGAAACACAGAGTAAAATCTCTGCATTCCCAGCGGGAACGTCTTGTGTCTTTCTCAACCCTCAAATGTTTTGTATAGATTAGAAGCTATCTTTAGGGAAGAGGGGATAGGCGGCGTGGGCTGCTGTTGATTACGGCCTCTGGCCCATATGACTTAGAATGTGAAGTATTTATTTCTTCTTGGTCCTAACAGTTATGCTGACGTTGTCAAACCAGAGGCAACAGGAGAAGTGCCATTTGATAATATGATACTCCAGTTGAGTGCTGATTTCATAGTAATTGTTCAATAAATGCCCATTAAAATGGCCACCAAGACTGTAGTATCATTTTAGATAACTGTTCAAAGAAAAGAGAAAAAAAGTGTCCTCCAGTATTTTTCTGATCTTCTCTGCCTTCTTATTACCACCAAATCTCATTCCAAACTCCTTGGATCTATGCAAGAAAGAACATATCCTGACCCAGGATGAATCCTTCCGTGTTTGTCAGTCACATTGAATCATTTCAACATGGAAAGTAGAGAGTGCCTTTTATCACTCCTGTACTAAAGCAGTTCCTGTCATTTTGATAGGTGGCTCTCATTTACTTAAATTCTTTGCTAGAATTTATTTAAATGCATGTAATAATTTATTAGAGGTAATTGCAATAAATGTCAATATAACTAAGTGATGTGACAGAATATTGGTCATAATAGAATTAATCTTAACAATATATACATCAGAAATTATTAAACAAGTTCATCTGAGGTGAATTTCAAAATCGAAATAGATTGTAAACCAGGATGCCCAAACTGATAGAGAGCCAGCAAAATTTTGAGGCTGGAGAGGATGGATTTGTTTTCAGGCAGAGCAAGTCCAGCTCAGTGGATTTAGCACAGTTTACCAAGTTTACTAGTTTGCCAAGATCAAGTGTGCGTGTTACCCCAGCCTAGCCCCTTGCTTGTGAACTTGGTTCAGCCCTGCAGATGCATCTGTTGCCTTGCGTTTGTGTGCAGTCAGTATTTCATATTCTGAAATTAATAATATCAAGAGCAGATAAGAATGTGTGTATATATTGTCACATCGAGACAATATATTCATTCTCCTTTACATGTCAGATAATGACCAATTTCTATTTGTGTGAGGTTTTTCCCCAGGCAAAAATCTTTGGTGGCATACTGACCTATGAAAGCCAGAGGCAAGTGTCAACTCCCAACTGCGGAAGAACTAATAGGACATTTCCATAGTTAGGATTGAAAGTAGATTGAGACACTGAGGCCAAAGTGCATTGACTAAAGAGCCTCAGAACCTAAAACAATTTCGCAAATGTAAACAGAATTGTAGCAAGTTTTAGATTGATATCAGGTACATCTACCTGTTTCCTCCTTTTTTTTTCTGTAACAATCTTGACAAAATAAAGATTGTTTGATTCTAGTCTTTTCCTGATGGTTAATAATAAGTGACTAATGGAGCAGTTACCTTCAACCATGTGGCTTGTGAGATCTGCTAGGCTAAAGAAACATGCAAATTTATGACTGCTTTCAAATTACTTGGGATACTACATTCTGTATGATTTTATATGAGGTTGAAATTATTTTTGTTGCTCAGTATTTCAAGCGAAATGCTTAATTTCCAAACAAAAGTCATTTTAAGTAAAAATTGGTAGAGGTGTTTAGAATTCTGTCTTACAATAATTCTCCCAGAGCCTTTGAAAGAGAACAACAAACTGGAACAGAAGAATGAAGAAAGGCATTACTTACAAACTATAAAAGCAAAATGATTATTTCCGTGCTAGCCACATGGCATTTTGAAGGAAAGATATTATGTGATACATTTTAATTTTAAAAGTTTTGTTTAAAGTAATAATACCATTTTGAAAACAGTATTTGTGTGGTACATGAGAAATCTGCTGTAATACCGTGAAGTATATTTTAACGAATAATATCTGCAAGATTAGACACTATAAGATTAGACAGGATAGTATTAATTGCTACTTGAAAATATTTCTGCGAAGTAAAAAAAATGTATATTCCATTGGTATATTTATAATATACATATGAAATCATCTTCAATCATTTTATAGGGTTGAGTTCAGTGCCCTTTTTATTATTTCATTCTTTTATGGTCTTATCTTAATCTCCTGGTTCCGTTCTTGCCACAGAGGTTATTTCATAGTGCAATGTTGCTATTGATTTTCTTTTCTATTTCTTTCTTAGAGTAATTCTACAGGAGTTGCTGTGTAAACAGTGCAGGAAAGAGAAGCAATCACTCTGCTTTAAGATGAAATTTTACCCTGACAATGTTTATAAGCAGGGTTTTACATTTAGGAGATTGCAGACTTTATATAAGGTTTATGAAGAGTTTCAACAAATTCATTTTCCTAGTTTGAGTTAGGTTGCCAAAGAAAGCAATTTTATTTGATACAAGTACCAGTACTAGTGTTTTCTTCTTAACATCATATAAAACACCACCTCGTTCTTATGTAATTTATTACCCTGAATGATAGATCTCTTTCATGGAATTAAAACACAGAAATAAATTTCACTGAAAGCAACAGTTTGAATGCAACTTTTATCAAGTGACCCAATTTATTACTGACTTGATTAATATTATTTTAATATTAAATCAATCTTTTTAATGCAGGTCAATTAGTAGTAATTTTGAAATCAAGTATTCAAATTAAGTCTATCTATTACTTGTTTTCAAGATTTTATTGTGGTGTCTTCAAATATATATATATTTTTTCCTTCCGAACTCCTTTGTGGTCATAGAGTCAATCACCAGATTGGTTTGCCAAAAGCAAATTCCAAGAGCCCGTCCTTCCTTCCTTCCTCCCTTCCTTCCTTCCTTCCTTCCTTCCTCACTTCCTTCCTTCCTTGCTTGCTTCTTTCCTTCCTTCCTTCCTTTCTTCTTTCCACAAATTTTATTGAGCATGTTTAATGTGCCTGCCACTAACCAGGGTAAAAATAAAGTTTTTCCTTCGAGGAATTCACTTCTAGTGAAAAGATGAATAATATTGCATGATAATGAATATTGTATAGCATATTGCTATCAGTTTTGATAAAATGAATTTCTTATGTGTATATTAGATGCTATATAATACTTTGCTGACCATTGAAGTGGGTTTCACCAAGGGGAAATACGTGGATCTGAATGGATAAGTAGTTTTCCTGCTAAAACTCCGTCATTCCATCTTCATCGTTAGTTGATCCTCTGAAGAAGTAAGAGTAAAAATGCACCCCATCCCATGAACATATTCAGTGACATTCACCCTGCCGTTTCTCACCATTTTTAACCCACGGTTTGGATATGTCCTTTGATTTGTGTCCTTGGAAACACCCAGCTTCTCTTTAGAGGCACAAACATTAGTTTGAGGCCACATGATTCGAATTCTAGTCCAGATTTTCACACTAATGTATTGTTACCTCATTTGCCTTATAGATGGAGTTCACTTCATCATCTTTGCCCCACCCACTTTCTAGGACCATTTTTGGAGATGAAATAAGATAAAAGATGCACATATTCTTTGTAATGTTAAATGCATTATGCAGCTATCTGGTGGGTGGTGGTGGCATTAGCTGTGAAGTGCCACTGGAGTACTGCAGACAGTCCTGGCAGTTTTGACAAATTATGATAGATTATGTTTCCAGAACAGGTTCTATAAGTTGTAATGAGAATATCGAATCTAATTGTCCCCCCTCCCAAATGCTATAACAATGAAGATTACATTTCTAACTAGTAACCTCATGTCCAAAATTATAGCTATCATAGCATGCCACATATAACCAAATTTTAAGTCAACTTTTCATGATCTAGTAGGGCACTGTTCTATGTAAAGCTTTCTCCAAAAAAAATGCTGTGTATAATTTTAAATTTCAAAAACCACAGGAAATAATCTCGGTTGTATTTAGTATTAAACAGTGTAGTGGAGTCTATAGAATTTTTCAAAATTTCTGACTTACTTTTGTTGCAACAAATGAAAACTGGCAAAAAAAAAAAATCAGAAATCTGAGATCAGAAATCTGAACTAGGCTTCTTTGGACCAAGTTTGACAGCATCACTAAAAATACTTTGGGATGTCTTTATCCACTGGAGTCTTCTCTGAGCAATTCCTTAGGCATATTTTCCTACTCACATTTTCTTATTACAAATTTCCCATTTACAAATTACTGCTCTTTTTGTAACAGAAAAGCTTATTTTCTTATTTGATATCTCATCAATACCAGCAGCTGTATCTTGTCTGCTATTAGAAAAAGTATAAATTCTTGACCACATTCAAATTTGTGCTTCTTGACCCATCACTCTATTGCTTCATGAAGTCAAAAAGCTATGAAAGTTTAGGTTGAGCTGTAACTAAACCCATAGGTTATTTCTTGCTGAGTTTAATGCATAATCTCCAAGTACAAATCTTGCACCATAACTTCCATAACTGATGATTTGAGGTCACAAAAAAAAATCTTTCTTGGATAAACTTTAGAATATATGGCTAGAGGATAATAAGGACAGTTATTCACAAGCACACTAAATCTTGGATGTTGAGGAATTTTTTATTCCACAGCATTATTGTGCCACTTAAATTACTTTTGAAACTATCTCTTGCAGCAAGAGTCAGCTCCAAAGTAAAAATTCATTATTTCATATCAGTGGAGCATCCTTTTCTCAACATGTTTTTTCCTAATTCCTTTGCTCTTTCACATCTTTCATTTCACAGCCTTTTCCATGTAGGAAGTGGACCCCAGTGAAGGACAGAGCTACATCTTTGAACAGTTTCTAAACTACCAACTGCTTGAAGCTGTTTATTACACAGCATACTTCATGTAATTAATATGAGGTTTTCATACTAGTAGTTAGAGCCTTAATGAAAAACATTTTCTGGAGCATTTTACTTTTTAATTGTACCCATTGACTACTGAGAGACAGTAAATACAAGTTGATGGATTGAAATAGGTTTCTGTTTTAAGAAGAGTTTTGACTATATTGAGGGTAAAAAATAATTTGATTTTTTTCCAGTGATAGAATGGTAATTGGAATAGTTTAAAATTCTCCAAGAAGTCACCATCAGGGATTATTATCTTGGTAAAGTTTCATTCTGAAAAATACACTTTGAAGCTTCAAAACCTTTCACCCAAAATTGAAAGTGGAATGTTTGTCTTTGCTGGTTTGGAGACTACTTTTGAGCATCTGTTAGTTATATTGTTATAAAATCCTGTAAACGCATCCAGGGCAACTGGTTAATTCCATGCTTGTGATCTTATCAAGTCTGGCCCTCTTACTATTTCAGCAAAAGTAGATAGAATATTATTTTAACTTTTAAAAAATGAAAAAGAAACTTTCATTCCTGGAAGTGGCGTTTTCTATCTCTCTGATCACCATAGGCAGCTGTTCATTTTCTGCTTGAGCAAACCTAGAGGAAGACCATTACCTTGCACATGATGAATGGTAGGTGATACTTGAGCATCCCTATCTTAGGCAGTTTTTGTCTCACCCAGACAATAAAACGCTTCACTATCTTCATGGACTTGTAATAATATTTTGTAGAGTTGATTGTTTCTTTCAAAATGTCAAAAAAGCTCTATGCTTTAACAAACAGGGTAACCAGTATGTGGTGGAGAAGGAATCGTTAACCTTTTCCATCTTAAGGAGACCAAAGTCTTCAGCAATTAGCTTGGCTGTTATTACAAACAATGCTTCAATTATGATGCCATAAATACTGTCATGTAACAAAATACAACTATATCAGATACTGAAGAATAGCTCAGTGTTCTGCTTCTTGCTTTCTGAAGAGAGCCTCTTTGTTCCCTTCACAGAAAAGTTTAGCTTTATTTATGTACCTCATTTAGACACTTTAAAGCTGACCATTTGCTTTGTAAAAAAAAATTAGACTCAAGACATTAAAATTGGGATAATAATGTTGAGAAATTTTTCTTTATCTTCCATTTGTACTAGATACTATCCTGTTTCAACAGAATGCAATTTCTCCTGATATTTTATGAAGAAAATACATGTTAAAAAATATACTGCCTCTGTCAACAAATAGTGATAAATGACTTAACTAGGGAATATGTTACACTTAAATATATTGAAGCTGTAGAATATTTAGCTGTGCATTTCATATTGTATTCACACTCTGCTGGTCTCTGAAGAATGCTGCACAGAAAAATAGAAAGACAAATATTTTGGTAGTATGGCTTTTAAATTTTCAGAAATGAGAAAGTATGGTGGAAAAGAACTAGATTCATGTGATCCTGTAATTCCTCTACATGCCATTTTCTTTGCCCGAATTACTAGTTTAAAAACTTAAATTTAAGACACAGTATTGCCCGTTCTTGGAAAAGAGTCGATGTGAAAATGAGCTGAGTTGGATTTTCATTGAGGAACGCGTGTGTGTCTTATCTCCACTGCTAATGTCAGCGATATTAGACAGAACCCACAGCTTCTCTTTCACAGTATCCATCAAGTTAGCATGACAGAAGGCACTTTAATGTCATGGTTCAGCATATAGACTTCCATCCCTACCTCTTTTTTGGGCATCTGTGTGCCCTGCCCAGGCTACTTAATAATGCCTACTTAACAGGACTGTGTCTCAACTGAGATACCACCAGCGAAGCACTAAGTGCAGCTCCTGGGATGTGACAGACATTAAATAAAAACAGTAGTTGTCACTGTTCTCTTAACTGGTGTGGCAGAGGAGGCACACCAGAAGGATCTTCCCATAGTCCTTTTAGTGCTAGGCTTGCGACTTGCGTGTGTGCGTGTGTCACGGGGCGTTCAAACCATAAGCAGTAGTACTGGGAGTGCAGTCATGGCTCATGTTCAACTGCCTGCAGTACAAGGTGTATTTTGAGTTTGATATTTTTTCTGGGCTAGTGATTCTCGTGAGCCAGAATGCCACACTCAGTAGTTTGCTGATCAGCAGCAATGAGCCGTAGCACCCAGCTGTGTAATCACGAGGACATGCAACTAGTACTCTACAACTGTGCTATGTTGCCAGACAGCGATGTTCAGAAAGTTAAGTGCATTAAATGCATATTGGCCTTATAATAGTTTCAAATTATAATGGATTTATCCCAGCACATCGCCCCATCACATGTAGAGGAGCATGTGTAGTTCTATTTAAGTGAATATATCCTACTTATTTATTGGTTTCTGTGTATGGCCAGAAAGGTATCAGTTTATTGCTGTTACAAGAAGAAAGAGGGATAACATACTTTTAGATAAAATATGCTACATATGCATATGTGTTTTTAAATTAAGATAAATTTCAGAAAGGAAAAAATAGGATCAAAAAGAATGTCAAACCTTCAGGCTTTAAACATCTGTCATTCATTGCTCTATAGTAGAATATACCAGTTTAGACCATGCCAATTTGTACCCCAAGAAACTGTGTATGAACATAACCATTTGAACTTCATTTCAACCTCATATATTTGTCCATATTTAATTCAAATGGGAAGCCATAGGTCTGTGTATATGAAGTTCTTTAACAAATTCTATAAAGTTTTACCATATATATCAAATTAAATATTTTTAAAATATTTTCTTCCCTTTATTATAAATGTATGTTTGCAGTACACAATAACAGTAATATCTCAGCTCACAAACACTTCTGCTTGCAAATAATTCAGTTAGCAAAAAGTCCAGCAAAATTTTGTTTCTGTTTGCCAACTCCGTATCTGGTGACAACAGAAAAGTAGCCATCTTCCCCAGAATCCTGAAACGAACTGAATTTGTGAGCAGAGGTACCACATTCATTGTGGGGAATTGGCACCTATTCATATCACATCATCTTTTTACTTCCCTTAACCTGCCTTCCCTCCATCCCCAAATCCCCTTTCTATAATTTTATGTTTTATTCCATTTTTTCCTTTTATGGTATGGCTATGTAATACACTCTATTGGGTAATAGTGATCTTACTATTGATCATTTATTGCTTACATTGAAATGCTCATTTTAATTATTTTCCTTAGTCGTCATTGAAACTTTACACTTTGATCTTTAATAGTGAAATTTTACATCATACTCAGAGTGCCCTTGGTCTTCATTTTTCCAAATAATATCTTTCTAAAATCTATTTCATAAAGATTTTTGTAAAAAATCCAGGTATACTATATCTGCAAGATCTCTTTGTACTTGGCTTTATTAATTCTTTATGGACTATAGATTTATTGTTTTCCTTTTGTCTGGCTAATGTTTGTTCACAGGAATTTTTCCTTTTAAAACAGTATATTATTCTACACCTAATTGTAGTTTCAGGTCATCCAAAATTAACCTCTCATCTTTAGGTCCCACCCCTTTTAAACAAGGACCTCTTAGTTTCATTCGGTTTTACAGAATAGAAAGTTGGCTAAGATTTTCCATTTCTTGCATTATTATCTTGTATAACATCCAAGATGATTTATAATTTCCAATTGTATAAAAATGTCATTTTCCATACAATTTTTAATCTCAGGAAATTATATATATATATATATATGATCTTGTCCTCCAAATGCTAGGGGTCTGTATCCTAACCACTCATCATTGTTTCTGATGGTGCAGGTGCAGACACAGGCTGGAAGGCCATTGTTGTGCTCTCTCTGTTGTCACAAGCCCTTTTCTCTCCATCTGAGTTCATTTCCAGGGGACTTAGAAAGAATATCCAACCAATCCCTGGGGTCCCAAAAGCAAATCCTGGGAGGCAGACTTTCAGAATTACCGCAAATGGCAATTTTTAAGAACGAAAATTTCCAAAAAATTTACAAAGAAATGGTAAGAGTGTGATGCACTAAAAAAAAAAAAAAAAAAGAAGAAGAAAGAAAAAGAATCTAGGCATGGTGGCACATGCCTGTAATTCCAGTGTTCAGGAGGCTGAGGCAGGAGGATTGCTTTGAGTTCAAGGCCAGCCTGGGCTACAGAGTGAGTTCAAGGCCAGCCTGAAGTATATAGCAAGACCCTGCCTCAAAAAAAAAGAAAGAAAGAAAGAAAAAGAAAAAACAGATACTCTCTTAAAGAAAGGCTTTCATTGCAGACCTAGATAATAAATGTGAGACAATTCAGTGAAAAATCCTCGAAAGTTTAAAAATGTTGAGAAAATGATAACTAAACAAATGGAAACATCAATAAAAAATAGAAAGTTTAAAAAGAAATTTTAAAAAATTGATAGTTGAAATGTATAGTAACTGAAATGCCAGATTCACTAGGCATATCTGAGTAGGCAGAAGTAGACAAGAATCAGTGAATTTGAAGATAAAACGATTGAAATGTTTGTGCCCGAGGAACTGAAATGTTTGAACATTGGAGAAAGTGAACAGAATCCAAGGAACCTGTTGCAAACCACCACTCACAACATGTTGTAGGGGTCAGAAGAAGAAAAAAGAGTGAAAGTAACACAGAGATTATTTGAAGAAATAATAGCTGAAATCTCACCAAGTTTATAAAGACCATGGCTATAAACAGCCAAGGAGCCCAACAGACTGCAAGAGGATGAATTCAAAGACAAACCATGGGAGACACATTATAATCGAACTGCCCAACAGCAGAGATAACGGGGATGGGAGGGAAACATGAACACGTGTCAAATAAGAATCTTACATCTGGCAAAACTATCTTTCAAAAGATAAAGAGAACAAGGAAGATAGTTCCAGATAAAAGCTGAGGGAAGCAAAATGTGGTACATATGTAAAATGTCATACTAGCCTGAACAACAAAAGATATTCCAACATAGTTGAGGTTCATGGATGAACTTTGAGGACATTATAGTAAGTGAAATAATCTAGTTACAAAACATAAATTTCTGTGATTACACTTATGTGAGACACCTAGAGTGGTCAGAATTATATAGACAAAAATTGCAGTCATGGTTGCCAGAGGCTGGAAAGAGAGGTTATGGGAGTTATTTAATGAATCTAGGGCAAGCTTTTCCAGAGTAAAAGAGTCATAATGATAAGTAGTAGTGACAGTTACGAAATATGAATGTATATAATACCACTGAACTACACACTTAGAAAAAGGCAAGGTGGTACATTTTATATATTTTATAAAAATAAAAATGCAAAATAAATCTGAATCTTGTATCTACAGTGGGTTTCTGCCACAGGTATTAATTTTAATTTCTACTAGTGAACTTTTTTTGTGGCTGCTTCCACTCTTTAGTTGGGTACATACTTTTATTTGCATGATCGTTTAGTTCTTTGCTTATTTTATAGCCTTATCAAAGTCTAATTTCCATATTCTAAAATCCATTCATTTTAACTCTACAGTTCTCTTAAGTTTTAGTAAATTTACAGAGCAGTTGCAATCATTTTGGAATCTAACTTTAGAACCTATTCATCAGCCAAAAAGAAGCATCGTGCACATTTTAGTCTTTTCTACACTCAGCCCCAAGCAATCACTAATCCATTTTATGTTTCTATCCCATATTATTTATTGATCTCTTTTTTTATTTGTTTGTTTTAAAGCTTTGGAGTACTTCTTACTCGTTTGCAATTATTTCTTTCTGTATAGGAACACTGGAAACCAGAAGCCTGAGGCCTAAACTTCCCTCTTTTCCTCATATTAAATAATCTGTGAAAATAGTGTAGGGGAATTAGAAAAGAAAAGAATGATGTCCTGGTGAATACTGATGTCCTATTTTAAGCCTCTGCCCTGTTATTGATTCTGGGGAGCAAGAGGCTGGAATGTTGCTGTCTTCTTGACTGTCTTAGCACACACTAACTTTAATGAATATGAATTAAAAGTGCTTCACTTTACCTGTCAGAAAGGCCACCTGGACCATGAAAGCAAAAGGGGTATTTACTGGCTCCTCAAATGAGAGGAAGACTTGAATAATAAAGCTGAAGAAAAGAGAAAGTTAAAGTCCAGCTCCAAGGATTTGGTCACTGTCAGAAATCAATATGATTTTTCCTCTTTGCCTCTCAAATTGCCAGCTTCAACGTGTTTCACAGCAGACTGTTTTTCTTGTAGTAGAAATCTTGGTTTCTGATAACTTCCAAGTTGTGTTTTTTGGTTTTTTTTTTGTTTTTTTTTTTTGTTTTTTTTTTTTGTTTTTTTGTGCTGGGGATCAAACTCAGGGCCTGGCACTTGCTAGGCAAGCACTCTAACCACTGGGCTAAATCCCCAGTCCAGCTTCCAAGTTTTGTTGTTTTAAATCTTACACTTTTATGGAGATGAGCTTGAGTTTTAAAGAGGGTAGTGTCTAAAGTCCAAAGATCACAGGATGTCAAGATGGATAGACACTTGGCTCTAGTTTGCAATGGGTTAGGTGAGGTACCCACTTCTAGACCAATAACATGTGCTTAGGTTGGGAGGGTACTGTGTTTGGCCCAGGTTGGGCCTATTCCTGGATACATCACCTCTGACCAGGACTGTACTATTACATTAGAATATAGACGTCCTGATGCACTCCATGTGGATGATGTGTAGGGAGAAACAGTCTCCTACAAAAGAAGCAGCAGTTTTAATAATCCCAGAAGAGAGAGGCCATGCTGAGTAGAAACTAAAAATATAAGTAGGTCTTTAACACATAATCCCTGGATGGTTCTCTATTATTTTATAATACCTAGTATCCTTCTGTACTCTAGCAGCTGTAAAGGTGTACAAAATAAAATGTAACCCCTTGTGAGATTTTGTCCAAAAAGGAGCTTTTAGCAGTGATATCTTTTTGATTTGTCAAGAAAACAGTGGAATTTAACTAACTTACTTAGTAGGTAGGTGCATTACACAAACTAATGAGTTTTGCTTTGTATAGAACATGAAAATAATTAAATATTCAAGATATAAATGTTCATTATTTGTTCATATACTTCACTAATTCTGATGGTGTGTAAATGTAGACAGGACAGCCAAAATCTGGGCTATGGCTATCTGTATAGGTTTCCATGTGCTTTACAAGTGCTGTTTAAACCTCCTTAGTAGGAATTAATTAATACAGCATATGCTAGAAGACTTTGCTCCAGATTCTATCCATTATTATGCTTGTCTCTTTGATAAATGAACTAGTAAAAGATTATCAACTCTAGGACATCTCACTAAATTGTAGTTTGAGCACATTTCAGATCTCAAAGTGATCAAGCATGATTTCTTTAAAGTAACTGAATCACGTAGTGGGGAATTATCAGTTTTCCCCAGGAGTAATGGAAAAATTCACCAACAAAAGAAGAAATCTTAAGACATATAAAAGGTGCAAATTTTAGACCCAATTTGGTACCAAAGGATGGCTTGAATTGTAAATCTTATTTCCACCTGGCATCAGTATTTCTACTGATAAACAGCTGGTTATACAGAGATTGTGAGTTGAATGGTGTGGACAGTAGATGGGGAATCCTTACAAGTGATAGTGGGAGAGAAAAAGAAAAACACTTGCTCCTGGAGGCCTAAGTCTTTTCTTGAGGCACAGCTACTGCTTTTTCAGGCAAACTAGTCATCAAAAATAAATGCACAGAAGTCAATCAACATTCACATTTTGAGAATTATTGTGTGCATGGCAGTGAACTAAAAGCTGTACGTAAAAAATAAAGAAGAAAATGTCTCTCTGCTTAAATAGCTTATATTTCAGGGAAAAAAAAAAAACCAAAAACCTGCAGTGCAAGGAAAAAGAAAACAACTTTGTAAGTTTTATAAAAGAGGCATAAACACGGTTTGTAAGAGTCATCCAGAAGCACTAGAAGGGATTCTGCCAAGGGCGCCACTTAAGACTTCACTTTAGTGATCAAATTGAAACCTGGATCATCAGAATCAGAAAATACCTTCTAGATGAGAAAGACCAGGCCATATAAAGTGGAGTGGAGCCCTTGAATGGTTCTGTATTCAGGGCTATTCAGAAAGTAAGGAAGGAAGTGTGATCTGTATCTGCATTGTCTGACATGGTGATCACTAATTACATTGCTTTTGAACCTTAAAGTGTGAATTAATATGACTGAAGAACTGAACTTTTAGTTTGAATTTACATATCTACATGAGGCTAGTAGCTGTCATATTGGACAGAGAAGATACGGATTAACTTTATAGGGCTGGATTTTTATGAGAAATGGAGAAGAAGAATGGGGTCAAGGAGAGAAGTCATGGTGCCTGGGGATTTAGCTCAGTGATTAGAGTGCTTGCCTAGCAAGCATAAGGCCCTGAGTTCGATCCCCGGCACCACAAAAAAAAAAAAAAAAAAAAAAAAAGGAGAGAAGTCATGGTTGAGTAATATGGAGTCTGATCCATTTCTTTGGGCAACAGGTATCACTGTGGAGAAGATAGACTCAGATAAAAGAGACGATGTCATGGCGATGAGTTAGGATCAGGTCAGGACCTGGAGTTCAGACCTAACTGACAAAGGCATTGAAGGTCAGTTTGAAAGAGGAAGCAACACATTCCTTAGGCAGAATCTGTTAGATTTGTTTATGGGCGATGTGAAAGACAAAGAGAACTGATTGTAGAAGACGCATATATTTAACTTGAGGGACTGGATGGATGCTTATATCTAATAGAAAAAGAAATAAAATGGGGAGACTAGCTTTTGTGGAAGAAAGAGTAAATTCATTATTTTAAATGTTTAATTTGAAGTGACAGACGTTAAGATGCTTGAAATTCATAAACATTTAGAAAAGATGAAAATTCACAGAAGTTGGATTATAGAAAACGTGTTGCACATGTCTTTGAGTCAACGGATGCATACCATCTTCAAGCCTTTGTTATTTTCCCTTTTAAAATTCTGATTAAACTATCATTTTATATCTAGGAGAACGTCAAAGGATGGAACAGTGTGTTGAAGGGAAGCCTCAGGAGCATGATGGCACTGCCATGCTTTCTTCTGAGAGCTTTAACAAAGTCAGAAAATTTATCCCACAATGAGAATTTACACTGATGATTTAACTATATATTCCATAGCTCTAACATACAAACAAATTACAGTACCTCATTCTAGGTCAATCTCTACTTTAGAAAACAGTGATTTTTGTATTGCATGTTCCAGGGTCCCAAGAACAAGCTTAGGATAGCATCCTATACAGGGAGAATGAGACCTGGAAGCATCCACGGTGACCTCTATGCTTCCATTTGGTTTCTGCCATGATAGGAATAACAAAGGCACCACTCTTCCCAACCTCACCACCAGGAATCTGCTATGCTTGCTGAGGGAATTTTCTTACTCATTTTCTAGCTAGCACAGCTCTTCTAATACAGCTTGTTATTTCTTAACATCATTCTGGTCATAAACTAGGATTATTTTTTTTTCCAGTAGATGGTATGCAACCAACTCTGAGTGTCTTCTTTTCTTTGGATCAATCTTCTCCACGCCCTGGAAATGAGTTTCTTTTGGCTCCACTATTATAGTGATATCCCATAGAATTTACTTCTTTGTATGAATTCATTTGCTACCCTTTTCAACTGGTTTTCTGAGTTAGTTCTGCTTGGTGGTTACTGGTTTATGTACATATGGCTCCACTCCCTCATCTACACTGTCTAGGGTGATGGAACTACCCACTTTTTGTCTTTTTGGTTCAGCCATTACTGGAACTCTTACTTTGTTCTTTTCATAAGCAGCCAGTTCCTGTAGATATAAAACAGGTTGTGTAAAATGAACGATGCCTATTTAAATTCGTGGCATCAATGTCTTTAGCAATTCTTCTTGGAAGTTATGCTTTAAAAACAATTAACAGATTCTTTTGTAGCAGTGACTTTCTGTACTTCTGTTTTGTTGTTACAAGCAAAAGCTGTGCATTGCTGAAGATTCTATTTTCACTACTTACTGCTATACTCATAGGGAAAACATATCCTTAATATGAACTTAGTTTCCTGTTGAAATAGGCTTTGAACCCTGAGATGACTGCACGCACTGTGTATTTGCCCCTGTCTGTCAGACCCTACACTCTCTCTGGGGCAGGGCTCTCTGCAGACCCTGCGGCCATCACACCCCTCAGGGTTCAGATGAATCCTTAGAAGACACTTCCTGTGGGCGGGACTTCAAATGTATGATATTTAATCGTACCAGAGAACAACACATTATTACTGAGAATCCGATTAAACTGTGTGTCTCTCCTTTGACAGTTTGAATGTTAGCTTCCAGGATGCTTTCTGACTGCAATTGCAAATCATGTGACTGACAAAGAGAAAAAGGAAAATGCGAACACTTGGAAACTTTCCAGAAAGCTCTTAGCCAGACCCCTTGTATAAGCAGGTGCATATGTAGCACCAAACATGTGTTTAGGAAAAAAAGAAAAAAAAAAAAAACCATCGATGTGCTCGCTTCGGCAGCACATATACTAAAAAAAACACCATCGAAACTCAATCAAATCATAAGAACGACCCTCATTGGAAGAAGGATAGCCTATTTAACAAATGGTGCTGGAAAAATTGGCTAACCACATGTCGAAAATTAAAACTAGATATATGTCTCTCACCATGTACTAAACTCAAATCAAAGTGGATCAAAGATCTAAACATTAAAACAGAAACATTAAATTTACTAGAGAATAGAATAGGAAGAACCCTTGAAGACATAGG
>PVJO010020030.1:0-32922 GCA_004026905.1 Hystrix cristata | reverse complement strand
GGCCTCTGTTGGGACAGGGCATTGGATAGAGAAGATCTCAAGAAATAATGTCCATGTTGAGACCTGGAGGCCAAGGGGCAGCTGAGACAGAGGGTGAGGGGCTGGGAGAGTTCCAGACCAAGGAGCAGATAGTGATGTTAGGAGCTTTCAAGCAAAGAAGTCTGGAGGAGGAGGTGGGTCCCAATCGTGTGGGAGGCGCTGGACGTTACTTAAATAGCAGTCAAGGAAGGTGCGGAGGGAAGAGGCTGATCTGATTTGCATTTGTTTATTTATTTATTTGGTACTGGGGATTGAACCCAGGGCCTTGACACTGAGCTATATTCCCAACCCCATCCCCTCTCTTTTTTGAGACAGGCTCTTGCTAAGTTGTTCAGGTAGGAATCCAACTTGTGTGATCCTCCTGCCTCCACCTGGGATCACAGGTGTACACCACTGTACTTGGCCTGATTTGTCTTTATTTCACTAGTACTTTATTATGGAGAATTTTGAGCATAAAAGACTAAGGAATCTTCACCTGCCTCCCACTCCCTTTGGCCAGTCCCCCCACCAAGTTCACCCCCACCCAAAGCTCAGTCATCCCTATTGTTCCACCCAGAAATATTTCAGTATGTATGTTCAGCAGATAAGGGCTTTAAAAAATAAAGCCACCCTATGTTACTACATCTAAAAAATAATAAAAATTCCCTAACTTCACCAGATACCCAGCCAATGTTCACATCTCTCCATTGTTTCATAGATGCCATAAGTGTTTATTTTTAAATCTACTCAAATCGGCAGCCAGATTAGGTCCGCACATAACAGCTGGTGGATATGGTTTCTGAGTGTCAGCCTGTAGGCTTCCCCTTTATGGCTTGCTCTCTCTTTTAACTGCAAGCTGTTTATTGAAGAAACTGGGTTGCTTGGCCTGTAGCACTTCCCCCATTAGCTTTTCAAGATTGGGAGGGTGGCAGGGTAGCGAAATTTCTGAGGAGCTACAGTGTCACCGTTAGGACACTGTGCCAGCCCAGCCTCCAGCTTCCGGGGACCTTGGGCCTTAGAGGTGGCAGAGGCAATAGACGAGTAGGAGGACCGTTCTCACCCCGGGACTCCCACTTATCTTTGGGCCCTGGCATCAGCTCTCAGAAGAGTTGTTCTCAGCTCTCTGTAGTGCTGGGAAAAAATACAGATGCCCGGGTCACACCCCTGAACTCAGATTCAGTAGGTCTGGGGCAGCGCTTCTCAAATTAGCGGGTTCAAGAAAAAGCAGAAGAGCTGGATTCTGATCCGGTCAGTGTGGGGTGTGGGCCGAGAATCTTCATTTCTAACAAGTTCCCGGGTGCTGCTGTGTGTGGTCCAGGATGGTCGCGTGGGGGCGGGGCGTGTACAGTTCACAGAGCCGCACAGGTGATTCGATGGGCAGCCGGGCAGGGAGCTGCGTGCAGCGCGGGGGACGAGAGGCTGCGGTGCAGGGCCCGGGAACGCGGGGCTTCCGGAGCGGATGGAGGAACCGGCGCGGCGCGGCGCGGCAGGGAGGGGGGCTCATTTCGCCCCGCCCCGGCTAGTGCCCCGGCCCCCCCAGGAGCCGGGCTCCGCCTTCCTGCAGCTGGGCGTGTCCCTGGAGCAGCAGCTGCAGGTGCTGTTCAAAGTGCTGGAGGAGTACGACTGGAGCGCGTTCGCCGTCATCACCAGCCTGCACCCGGGCCACGCGCTCTTCCTCGAGGGCGTGCGCGCCGTCGCCGACGCCAGCTACCTGAGTTGGCGGCTGCTGGACGTGGTCACGCTGGAGCTGGGCCCGGGCGGGCCGCGCGCGCGCACCCAGCGCCTGCTGCGCCAGCTCGATGCGCCGGTGCTGGTGGCCTACTGCTCGCGCGAGGAGGCCGAGGTGCTCTTCGCCGAGGCGGCGCAGGCCGGCCTGGTGGGGCCCGGCCACGTGTGGCTGGTGCCCAGCCTGGCGCTGGGCAGCACCGACGCGCCGCCCGCCGCCTTCCCCGTGGGCCTCATCAGCGTCGTCACCGAGAGCTGGCGCCTCAGCCTTCGCCAGAAGGTCCGCGACGGCGTGGCCATCCTGGCCCTGGGCGCCCACGGCTACCGGCGTCAGCACGGCGCCCTGCCCGCCCCCGCCGGGGACTGCCACAGCCACCCTGGGCCCATCGGTCCTGCCCGGGAGGCCTTCTACAGGTGGGCACCCGCACAGGCATGGGGGTGAGAGGTGGAGGCGCTTGGGGGCTCGCTGAGCTTGGACTAAGTCCCACCTCCCACCAGCTGTGTGCCTGGGGCCGGGTTATGTCACCTCTCCTGACCTCAGTGTTCTCATTTGAAAACACAGTGGGTGTCAGGGTGTGGCCAGGATGCTGGAGTGAATACAGGAAGACAGCACAGAAAGCCAGGCTGGAGAGCATGCCTGTAATCCCGGCACTCTGGGAGGCTGAGGCAGGAGGATTGCAAGTTATAGCCTAGCCCAGGCACTTCTGCAACTTAGGGAGACATTGTCTCAAAGGGGAGGGGCATTGGGGATGTAGCTCAGTGCAAAGGTCCTGGGTTTTATTGTTAGTACGGCAAGAAAAAACAAAGTACACAACAAATATGTCTTATTGTTGTTTTGGGGTGGTGGTGGGGTCCTGGGTAGAGCCACGGGCTGGGGTATGAAGACCTCTTGGCATCTCTTTCCCCTCACAGGCACCTACTGAATGTCACCTGGGAGGGCCGAGACTTCTCTTTCAGCCCTGGTGGGTACCTGGTGCAGCCCACCATGGTTGTGATTGCTCTCAATCGGCACCGCCTTTGGGAGATGGTGAGAAGGGGGTGAGCCCGGGGACCCTGGTTCCTCTCATCTGTCCCCAGTCCCTCTTGAGCCAACAGCTGAGCAGAGGCCCTTCTGTCCCTTATCCAGCACCTCATCTTCCAGATCTCAGCTGGAACCTCCCCCACGGGGAAGCCTTCCAGGCCCTCAGGGTGGGTAAGACCCCTTCTCTGGGCTCCCAGGCACCCTGGCTCCCCTCCACTGCAGAACCCCTCAAGCACACGGTGCTGGCCTGGAGGAGTAACCCGCTCCATGCAGGCCAGACAGATATGTAAACACATAGGGAGGGTATGGACGGAGCTGTGCTAGAGTAGAGACATGTGCAAGCTAGTTTGGGAACAGAGAGGGGGAGCAGGAATTAGTTCCGCCTTCAAAGGAGGGAATGGGAGAAACTTCACAGAAGATACGACATTTGAAGTGGGCTGTGGAGGGTGAGTAGGAACCCACCAGGAAAGGGTGCTAGCCTGATACATAGAGGGGGCATTTGAAAGTGATGTGGCAGGTGTGTTTGAGGATATGGAGAATGAGGAAACAGATGGGGTGATGGGGGTACGTGGGCTTGAGTGTGAGGGCCTTGAGGCCTGCCCTTCCGGCCCATGCTTAGCAACTTGTTCTGTTTTCCAAATGCTCCTGCCCCTGGCCCTCCTCTGTCTGCCCCCGTTGTTCGTAGGTGAGAGGGAGGATTCTTGGCCTCGGTAGAGGGTGCCTAGAAGCTGGGGGTAGCAAGGCTAGAGGTCCTGGGCTGAGGCTGCTTCTCCTCTGCAGGTGGGACGCTGGGATCATGGTGTCCTCTATATGAAGTACCCAGTGTGGCCTCGATACAGTGCCTCTCTGCAGCCTGTAGTGGACAGCCGGCACCTGACAGTGGCCACACTGGAAGAGCGGCCCTTTGTCATCGTGGAGAGCCCCGACCCTGGCACGGGTGGCTGTGTGCCCAACACTGTGCCCTGCCGCAGGCAGAGCAACCACACCTTCAGGTCTGGTGTGATCTGGGTGCTACTGTGTGAGGGTTGGCTGTTGTGTTTGTATGTCTTATGCATGAGCTCTGGGGCAGGGTCTGCATGTCAGGTTGGGAGGAGCTGCCTGGGTTGCTGGTGGCAAAGGGCTCTGACTCTTGTGGTCTCTTGGGGTGGTGGCTCAGCAGCGGCGACACAGCCCCCTACACCAAGCTCTGTTGTAAGGGCTTCTGCATTGACATCCTTAAGAAGCTGGCCAAGGTGGTCAAGTTCTCCTACGACCTGTACCTGGTGACCAACGGCAAGCACGGCAAGCGAGTGCGCGGCGTGTGGAATGGCATGATAGGGGAGGTAGGCCCTCTCTGGGCTGGCCCTGGGCCACTCTGCCTGCTGCCAGGCTCCCTGGGGGTGGGAGGAACTGGGCTGTCACCAGTGATAGCCCCCACCCTGGGGTGATCAGTACTAAAGGCGAGCTCTGAGGACCCCAGGCAGGAAGGACAGATTCCACTGGTGGGTGCCAGCAGGGGTGCTGAGAGAGGACAGGAGAGAATGCTGTGGCCCTTGGGAGCCCCTCCTCTAATCCTCTTGGGGCCCCAAGGTGTACTACAAGCGGGCAGACATGGCCATCGGCTCCCTTACCATCAATGAGGAGCGCTCTGAAATCGTGGACTTCTCCGTGCCCTTCGTGGAGACGGGCATCAGTGTGATGGTGGCGCGCAGCAATGGCACCGTCTCGCCCTCAGCATTCCTGGGTGAGGCTCGGGGGACAGGATGGCACCTGGGCAGAGAGCCAAGGGGGTGGGTATGTGGGAACAGGTAAAGGGGGCAGTTTGGGGTGGCTCTCAGTGGTCGAGCAAGCAGCTTTGGAGACTCGGAGGCCATCGGAGGAGGGCAGAATGGAGAAGGAAGATGAGAAGTTGGTGCTGGGTTCTGAGTCTGGGTTGGGTGCGGAGAGTCAGATCATGGAAGGACCAGAAACCTTGGCAATGGGCTGGCTTCTGGCTGTGCTGTGGACTGAACGGTGGATGGGAGAAGCACCTAGGGGAGTGTGGAAGAGATGCCTATTTCTCATTCAGTTTGGGGCTCAGCATTCCTCGGTGAGGCTCACCGTGCCAGGCCCCAGCTGGGTGTGGGAGGTACAGCATGGTCCTTGCCTTCCCAGACAGCCCACTTGGGAGGCCTGGGACTCGCAGCGGGAGGTGGCACAGAGAGCCCTGAGGACAGGCAGAGTGCTAGGAGTGGGTGAGATCCCCGCTCTGTTCCTTCCTGCTAGGTAGCCTTAGGCCAATCACCTGCGTGAGTTCCTCGGCCACAGGTAACAGAGCAAGTCCCACTTCCTAGGATGATCTTCACAGTGCAGGAGCAAGTGCGCGTGGCAGGAATGATGTCTTCTTCTAGGGGACTACGACCTGGGCCTCAGTTTCCATGCCAGCAGGAGAGGAGTAAGACCTGGGCTCAGAGGCTCAGACCCGTCATTGTGCTGGCCCAGGACCTCGTGCCACCAGTCTCCATGGGGTGATGCTGAGCTGAGGGCATCAAGATTTCTGAGCTGCCTCCCTCTGTCCCCAGAGCCCTACAGCCCAGCAGTGTGGGTGATGATGTTTGTCATGTGCCTCACCGTGGTGGCTATCACCGTCTTCATGTTCGAGTACTTCAGCCCTGTCAGCTACAACCAGACCCTCGCCAAGGGCAAGAGTAAGCTGTCACCTGGGCCGGAGGGTTGGGCGGGGTGGAGGTGGCCACTGATGGGGTCCGCATCTCGGACAGGGCTGGGACAGCAGCCCTCTTATGGTGGGCAAGAGGAGCCCAAGCAGCTGGGCGTGGTGGCTCATGCCTGTAATCCCAGTACTCTGGGAGGCCAAGGCAGGAGGATCACAAGTTCTAGCCCAGCCTGGGCAACTTGGTGACTGAGACCCTGTCTCAAAATAAATAAAAAAGGGCCAGGGATGTAGCAGTCAGAGCCTGAGCATTGCCCCCCTTCACATCCCAGAGCCTGGGGGCCCGTCCTTCACCATTGGCAAGTCGGTGTGGCTGCTGTGGGCGCTGGTTTTCAACAACTCGGTGCCCATCGAAAACCCCCGGGGTACCACCAGCAAGATCATGGTCCTAGTCTGGGCCTTCTTCGCCGTCATCTTCCTTGCCAGCTACACCGCCAACCTGGCTGCCTTCATGATCCAGGAGCAGTACATCGACACAGTGTCGGGCCTCAGTGACAAGAAGGTCCCAGGGCCACGGCTGGTGGAGGGCGGGTTGGCACCCTGAGAGTGGGGACAGATCGTGGGTGAGCAGGCACAGGGCACTTGGAATCTGGGGAATCTGCATTGGAGGCCAGAGCAGGAAGAAGCCACGGGGCCTGGCAGGAAGGGGCTGGAGTCTGAGCAGGTTGCTCAGGTCTCCTGACTGAGTGGCCTTGGGTAAGTGTCCTCCTGTCTTGGGCCTCAAGGTCCCCATTTGCAAAACAGAAGGCCCCGGGGTCGAGCTCCGGGCTGGGCTTGGGGGCTCAGGTGCATGGAAGGTTGGATGAAGGGGACCAATGGCTGTTGCTCTCACCTGTAGTTTCAACGGCCTCACGATCAGTACCCGCCCTTCCGCTTTGGCACGGTGCCCAATGGCAGCACGGAGCGGAACATCCGCAGCAACTACCGAGACATGCACACCCACATGGTCAAATTCAACCAGCGCTCGGTGGAGGATGCGCTTGCCAGCCTCAAGATGGGGTGGGTCCTCTGTCTCCCCAGTGACCAGCCTTAGTTTCGTCCCTTCTGGAGATGCCCAAAGTGAGGATGGTGGGGCTGGGGTGTCCTGCACGATTTCTGGAGAGGGTCATATGACAAAGTCTTGGGACGGAGTGGAGCTTGAAAAATGAAAACAGATGCCCACCATGTGTTTCAGAAACTTAGCTGCGGTGTTGGTCAGAGGTCAGCCTTGGCAGTGGTGGTTGGGACCTTCTCTTGGCCTTGGGGTCCCAGAGAGGCTGGGCAAAGGGGGCATGCATTCTCTGGGGGCAGAATCCCTCAGCCTCCGTGAAGAGGAGGGCGGGAGGGTCCTTGCTACATCTAGGACCCGAGGGCCCCAGAGAGGGCTCTGCCCATTTGTCCCTCTGCAGCAGTGCCCAGCGGGCTCATGTGGTGAGCACTCTGTCAGGTTCCAGGCTTGGTGTCCCCTCCCTTCCTTACGGTCCCTGGCCCTGAGGACTGCATGTCCCCAGGAAGCTGGATGCCTTCATCTATGACGCTGCTGTCCTTAACTACATGGCGGGCAAGGATGAGGGCTGCAAGCTGGTCACCATTGGGTCCGGCAAGGTCTTCGCCACCACTGGCTATGGCATTGCCATGCAGAAGGACTCCCACTGGAAGCGGGCCATAGACCTGGCGCTCCTGCAGTTCCTGGGTGACGGTGGGTGCTGCCACTGCTGGGGATCATGGAGGGTCCATGGTGGGCCCCAGACCCCAAGGTTGTTAGGGTCTCTACCCATCTCTGTGCCTGGGGCATTTGGGTAGGGAGAGGTCTCTGGGGGTGAGGCTGGGCAGCTGGGGGGCAGGTGGTAGGAGTAACTGGATGGAAATCTAGGGAAGGGATTGGCTTGTCAGAGGGAGTGAGAACCAGAGCTGGCAAGTCCTCAATGGGGAAGACAGAAAGGAGCTCAGGCTATGTGGTGGCTGAATACCTCCTCTACCCAGTATGGTCCCCTATTTTGGTCTTGAGATTAACTGGGGTAGTGCCAAGGAATTGTGTGGTCCAGGTTCGAGGCTCAGGCTTGACTTGGCAGCAGGAGGCTTGCAGTGTGAATGGTCCAGCCCAGCCTGCCCTAAGACCACAGAGAACT
The DNA here is from genome assembly GCA_004026905.1 of Hystrix cristata. Lineage (NCBI taxonomy): Eukaryota > Metazoa > Chordata > Mammalia > Rodentia > Hystricidae > Hystrix > Hystrix cristata. Next base: position 25,361 of record PVJO010020030.1, on the reverse strand, counting down.
TTGAGTTAAGAGGCACTCCATCCTGATTAGATAAAACCCTGTCTGAATTCCCAATGCCACATAATAAGGAGAGCAGATAATGAGGGTGCTGTCGTTGGTCTCTTTGTGGCCCAGTTCCAGACTTGGCATGTAGGTGGTCAATAAGTGAATGAATAAATGAATGGATTTTAAAATTTACCCAATCAGCGAGCCTTTACTGGGCACCCAGGTGCACTCTGCTGGAGGTGGGCAGGTAGAGGACCCAGAGGCTGACACACCCTACCCCACCCCCCTTCCCAGCCTCCTCTCTGATTTTCTTTCTCCTCTTCCTTTTTCTTCTTCCTTCTCCTCCCCATCCTTCTTTTTCTCATCCCCTTTCTCCTTCTCCTCCTCCCCTTTCTCTCTTTCCTCCCCTTTCCTCCTCCTCCTCCTCCTTCCTCTTCTTCTCCTCCTCCCCCCACTTGTTCTCCCCACCTTTTTGGCAGTACAGGGGATTGAACAAGGAAGGGCCTTTGCATTGGGCTACATCCCCAATCGTTTAAAAAAAATTATTTAAGACACAGTATCACTAAATTCCTAAATTGCCCAGGCTGCCCAACTTGCCCAACTTGCAATCCTCCTGTCTCTGCCTCCTAGAGTGCCAGGATTACAGGTGTACGTAGCCACACCTGGCCTTTTCCTTTCTTCTTGCTTGTTGACTGTCCCTTTCCATCCTGGCTCTGCTAGGCTGCATCCATGGGTGGTCCCACTTGAGAAACAAGGGGGTGGCATGCTGACTTCAGACCCCTCCTTCATCTAGGCTTGGGGTGAGTATTGGTGGGCATCTATTATGGGGTCTCCTGAGCAGGTGTGCCCCCCTCTCCCAGGAGAGACACAGAAACTGGAGACAGTATGGCTCTCTGGGATCTGCCAGAATGAGAAGAATGAGGTGATGAGCAGCAAGCTGGACATCGACAACATGGCCGGGGTCTTCTACATGCTGCTGGTGGCCATGGGGCTGGCCCTGCTGGTCTTTGCCTGGGAGCACTTGGTCTACTGGAAGCTGCGTCACTCGGTACCCAGCACGTCGCAGCTGGACTTCCTGCTGGCTTTCAGCAGGGTAGGTGTCTACTCCTGGCTGGCTTCGGACAGGGTGCACACAGTGAGCTCCTCCTCAAGGGGAGGCGCAGCTCACGGCCTGTCTCCTTCCTCCTGCCCAGGGCATCTACAGCTGCTTCGGCGGCGTGCAGAGCCTCGCCAGCCCCGCACGGCAGCCCAGCCCAGACCTCACTGCCGGCTCGGCCCAGGCCAACGTGCTCAAAATGCTGCAGGCGGCGCGCGACATGGTGACCACGGCGGGCGTGAGCGACTCGCTGGACCGCGCCACGCGCGCCATCGAGAGCTGGGACAGCAGCCGCCGCGCGCCCCCGCCCGCCAGTGTCGGCCCGGACCCGCGCCCGCCCACCCCCACCCCCCGCCTGCCGCCCGAGCCCCGCCCCAGGAGCTGGGGGCCGCCGTGCGGGGGCCGCGCCACGCTGGTGCGCAGGGCCCCGAAGCCCCCAGGCCGCCCCCCGACGCCCCGGACGCCGCTGCCCGACGTCTCCCGGGTGTGGGGCCGGCCCCCTTGGGAGGCGCCGTGGCCCGTGCGCCACCCGGGCCGGCACCTCTCGGCCTGTGAGCGGCGCGCGCTCCCAGAGCGCCCCCTGTCCCCCGCACGCTGTCACTACAGCTCCTTCCCTCGAGCCGACAGGTCGCGGCGCCCCTTCGTCCCGCTCTTCCCGGGGCCCCCGGAGCCGGACGACCTGCCGCTGCTCGGGCCGGAGCAGCTAGCCCGGAGGGAGGCTCTGCTGCGCGCGGCCTGGGCTCAGGGTCCTCGTCCGCGCCACGCTTCCCTGCCCAGCTCGGTGGCCGAGGCCTTCGCTCGCCCTGGCTCGCTGCCCTCCGGGTGCTCCGGCCACGCCTGCGCCTGTCCCGACGGCCGGCCAGCCTGCAGGCGTGTGGCACAGGCACAGTCCATGCGGCTTCTGCCCTACCGGGAGGACTGCTGGGGGGGCGTGCCTGCTGGGGCCCCAGCCTGGCAGCCGAGGCAGCACATCTGCCTGCACACCCATGCCCACCTGCCGTTTTGCTGGGGGGCTGTCTGCCCTCACCCCTCGCCTTGTGCCAGCCAAAGTCCCTGGCTCACTGAGGACTGGGACCCTCCAGCGCACAGGGGAAGGACCACGGGGCCGAGCACAGGCTACAGGGACAGTGGGATGTTGGAAGAGGTCAGCAGGGGAGCCTGTGGGACGCAAGGCTTCCTGGGACCTTGCACCTGGAGGCGGATCTCCAGCTTGGAGTCAGAAGTATGAGGTGCCGGCCGCTCTGGGTCCTGCTGCTCTCGATTCTCTGCCTGGCACTGCCAAGGGTAGGGGACAGGCAGGTTGGGTCTTTTTGGCTTCTACCTGGCCATGGAGCCCCATTGGCAGGTGACGACTTCCATGGCCACCTCAGTGACTTCAGTAGGCTCAGGTCCTAGAGTGGGCTGGGCTGTTGCTGTCTCCATAATCACACGAAGTCCTGCCTACCCAGCCTGTGTCACAGGGAGCAGAAGGAGTAGGACTCCGGAGCATGACCCTGCCCTGATGATAGCCAGCTCCTGACCACAGCTGCTGTGGCCTTGGTCTGGGAGTGTAGCAGCTGGAACTCGGGGTTGGGAAAAGGGCCATCCGACCTCTTGTTCCACCTGGCTGGGGTTTCCTGTGGGAAATTAAACTGACCTTTTCCAATTCACTGGTCCTGGCTGTCTCATTCTGCCTCCTGGAGGGGGCGCCATAGCCTGTAGGTGATAGGAGCATCGCTGGACTATCCCAGGTGGGGTGACTGGAGCAGCTGGGCAGCTCCCTGCGGGGGAGACAGTCTCAAGAGTGTGAGGGAGGGACCTGCGAGTAGGTGAAGCTGAGGAAGGGGCTCCGGGCAGCAGGAGCCACTTAGTACTCAGCGCCAGTTCACTCACTGCAGTGCTGGACGTGACAAAGGTGCTCAGCCCGGGCGCGGTGAATGGAGTGCATGCCTCAAATCTCCATGAAAAGGGAGACTTGTACTGGGGCTGTCCATCCCCGCCAGGGATCCCCCCCTGGGAGCCTGACACTGCCAAGGTGGGAAAGGCTGTGGACGATCTTCTGTGGGGAGCCTGCTGGACTGGCCTGGGCCGACTGGCCACATTTGCTCAGTGCACTCTGGGTCTTTGCTAAGTGGCATCAGGGTCGGGTGAGGCTCAGCCTCACTGGTGCCAGGACTTCTCAGGTGGGAGAATCCACCATCACTGCAGCTCTCTAACCTCCCTCGGGGGCTCTCAGGCAACTCCCTTTTGCCGTCACACATCACTGGGCCTGCCCCAGCTCACAAGGTGGTCCTTGCTTACAGTAGTCAGTGTTTTCACATGGGCGGTTACATCTGTGCCCCCACAGTAACTCTGTGAAGCAAGCAGGCATTCATGTGGCAATCTGGTCTAGGCACATAGGAGCACTGCAGATTGTCAGACCTTGCCCAGATGCTGCGGGTGTAAAGACTGAGGCCTGACAGGCCTCTGCAGATGGAGTGGAAGCTGGGCAGATAGTAATTCCATGTGATAGAGAGGAAGGAAGCCAGGGGTGGGAGTGTTGAATGCAAAGACCACTGAGATCTTTGGCTGGTGCCCTCTACCATAGCTCCTTGCCAGTGCCCAAGAAGCCGGGCTCCCTTTTCAGCTTCTAAAGACCCCACTGGTTGGCTGAAGGCTATGAGAAGTAGACCTTTATGGTTTAGTTTAGGGGGGAAATAGTAGGATGGGATATACCTCCATTTGTAGTGAGTCTGATTGCCCCAAGAACAGGTGGCCCCCACCCATTATGGTCAGTTTCGCCTTTTCTGCCATATGAACTTTCTTGGCTGGGGCCAGGTCCAGGCTCGGGGCCTCAACAATGGGGGTGGGGATGTGAGTCTAGGTGAGTACTGAGGCCAGTGTTCTGGAGGGGAGCTTGACCTTGGTCACAGACACAAGAGTGACAGGGTTAAGTGCTGGTCACCAGGCCCTGGACCTGACCGCTTATATTCCCTGAGCAGGTTTGCACTACAGCTCTGGGGTGAGAGCTGCAGGAGGTGAGGCTGGGAGGAGTTGTGAGGTCCAGGCTGCTCTGCTTGCTGCCCAAGATCATTAATAACCAAGAACTGGAAAGCTAATTAAGAGCCAAATGTGGATCTGAGCCTGCTGCTGCCTCTGAGGAGGGGCAGCTTCTGCTTGCTGGGCCAGGCGCTGGCTGCCTTGTTCCTTCTCTAGGAATGTATGGGAGGGGTGAGCCTGGGCAAAGGAGAGGCAGGAAGGACATCTATGGTGGTTCAGGGATGGAGCAGCCTGGCTTCCTGCTCAGAGGGACTGTATTCTGCCTCACCTGAATCACCGAGGGAGGCAGAAGGCCTAGCAGGGGAGACGGAAGTGATGCCATGGATGTGAGAGCATTCTAAAGAAGGGAACCCCACGGCTATTGTTTATTTTGGTGGGACACTGAAAGAGACCCTGTCACTACCCTCACAATAGGACAATCTTATAGTCTTAGTGGGTTCCCTGCTGCTACTCCACTAGCCATTTTCTTTCATCTGTCTTTAGTCAAAATCTCAGGTCCACTCTAGCTCTTTCTAGGAAGCTAGGTTGAGGGGAAGGGGGCCAAGCTCAGAAAAGGGCCAGCATAATGTCCTCTACCAGGACCCAGCTTCTCCTGCTTTGGCCTGCTCTCCCCACTCCACCCCTGTATTGGGGATTGAACCCAGGGGCACTCTTTACCACTGACAGCTACACCCCCAGGCCTTTTTAATTTTGAGACAGGGCCTCACTAAATTGCCTGGACTGGCCTTGACCTGACGATCCTCCTGCGTAACTGGGATTATAGGTGTGCACCACAATGCCTGGCTGTGCTTTGCTCTTTGAAAGGAGAGGACTGTCCAAGTTTCCAGAGGGCTGGGGATCCAGAGTCAACCCCTGGCTCCCCGCAAAGCCCTCTACACCCTGAAGCATTCTGATCAATTTCCTGCTTCTGAATCGCAGCAGGCAACTCTCATTAGGAGGCTATGAAACCAGTTAGGTGTCTGAAGTCTTGAATGAGTTCTAGGTGCTGGGCTACAAGTGCGGTTATGATAGCTGGCGAGCGACAAGGGAGACAGGCATCAGCAAATATTAATAGGCGTCAGTAAAGAGTGGCTTTATTGAGCACTTCTGCACCAGGCACGAAGCTCCCTCCTTTAATTCCCACAACGGTCAGCCATATAGGTGCTGTTATCCCACTTCACGAAGGAGGAAGAGATCCTGGAGGCTTGCGTAAGCTGTGCCCAGCACACAGCAGGCCTCCGTACAGGCTACTCTCTTCTGGCCCCGGAGAGGAGAGATGGCAGCGCTGTCCTGCAGCCTGGACCTTGGTCTCTAAGAGCCAGCTTTCCAGTGGCCCTTGATAGGAGTCAGCCTTGCTTGGGACTCTGATTGATGCGTGCAGGCTGAAGTCTCAGCCTTCCACCCACCCTGGGCCTGCCACTGCCAGTACTTCCCCTGGGCTGATTTCCTGGGAGGCAGAGCTCTGGCATCAGCCTGTTGCCGAGGTTGCTCCCACCCTGTGTGGAGAGCCCAGCTGTGTGGCCTGGCCCTGTGCCCACTAACGCCGTGCAACACTCAGCAGTGCCTCCCAGCCTGGCACCTGCCATCTGCCTCATCTCCAGGCCTCAGCCGCCTCTCTGGTCTCAGGTGAGAAACAGCCAGGGCTGCTGGCACCGGGCTCCGGTGCTCAGGTCGGCCTGGTGCTTCGGCAGGGAGCAAGGAGGAGAACGTGACTCTTGCCTTCACCTTGCCTGAACTCAGGGACTCGTCCAGGTGGAGGGTATCACTGGAGGATGCTGACTTGAATGTCTCCTCCACACTGACACCTGTACCTGGGGCCAGGCTGGCCTGGTGTCCTCTGCTTCCTCCTCACCACTGACCTCCAGGTCCCTCTGCAAATGGAAATCATGACCTAACTTGCCCACCTCACTGAGCTGAAGTAAGAACTTGCAGCTGACCGTGTCTAATGCACGTAGTGAGCATCACCCTAATATCTAGTTATTAGGGTCCTTCCTCCCCAGCTGCCTGGCTATCAGTGGCAGAGGCCTGGTGGTGTACAGCAAGGTGACCTCATATGACCTCTAGCAGAACAGACAGCAGGTGGAGTCAAAGGAGCAAAGAAAGCAGACAGTGATAGTGGGAAGGGCCCCAGCTTGGCACCAGCTACGCAGTCACCGTGGGCCAATTCCCTCCAGAGCTGGGGCTGCCCGGCTTGGAGGTGGAGGGGAATACAGCCACCAGACTCCACTGCTGTGTGTGGCTCCAGATTGTCACATAAATCAACCTGGGCTTTATGACGCTAATAAATTTGCGTCCAAAATTTGGTTTGGAGCCCGGAGTGGCAGGATGATTTAATTTGCTTTGTCCTTAAGCAAGAGGGAATGTAATTGGAGGAGGGTAAGTACAGATGTTTTAATTGAGTTCTCGGCAAACAGCCGGGCAGCTTTAGGGAAAGCCCAAGCACGGGGCAGCTGGTAGGTCTTTGTCATCCCTGGCTTTGCCACCATGGTGCTGGCCTCTTGGTGCACTCCGGGCAGGGCCTCCTGGGAAGATGCCACAATGGCAGATGGGGAAGGGGTCTTTCTTTTCACATGGATGAAAGCTGATGACATGTGGGGAAAGCTGTGAGAACTGCTGACATGCGACAGCGGTGACAAAGCAGACTGAGGCCAACTCTGACCCAGGACTCTTAGAGGCGGTGATGCCAGGGCCAGAGGTGGAGAGGTGCCGTTTGTAGAGCTCGCACCCCCTGCAAATCCCACATACTGTCCTAGGCTTCTGGACACCCAGCATGAGCGTACTATCCAACCTTCAAAGATGGTAAGACACAGAAGGGAGGAGGTGGTAAAGGCTCCTGCACAAGGACTAAGCAAGGCACTGAAATCAAGAGGGAGAAGCAGGGGCCTGAGCCCCCGGATCCCTCAGAGGCAGCTCTGAGGAAGCTGCTCTGGGCTCCAGGATGGGCGGGACCAGGCCCAGCCCTGGGGAAAGCCAGGGTCAGGGAGGATCCCCAGGCCTGAAGCAGAAGGCACGTGGAAAATGCAGAGTTCGTTCGAGTCACCTGTGTTTCCAAGGTGGCTAGCCCAGCAGGTACATGTGTGATTGAGAGCAAAGAGGGAATTGGAAGCCTGGCTTCCTGCCGTGGTAATGGCGGCAGGTGGTCTATCCAACCCACAGCACCCAGGGACATGGAAAGCGTGACCACCGAACACGCATGGTCGGACTCTAAGGGGGCCCCCTTGAGCATGGCAGCAAGCTGGGCTGCTGCTTGGGAGGCCTGACCGCCTCCCAGCTTCAACCCCAGCTTAGGGGTTGCTGCGTGCCCTGTGGAAGGATGTTCCATATTCTTGCTGCCCAGAGCTGGCACCCACAGCAAGAGCCCTCACAGCTCTGGTCTGGGGACCCTGATGCCAATTAGCACTTCCTGTTGTTGTCACTGGGGCTGGCCAGGCTTATCCCTAGGAGTGGTGCTTAGCAACTCTTGGGCCTGGCAGGAAGGTGGGGCCTGCCTGTCACAGGCAGGCTTAGTTCGGATGGCTATGGCCTGGGATTCTTCACCCCTGAAAAGGCAGCAGCTGCTAGTGGATAGACCAGGGCACAGGAGGGGCTGGCAAGGGAGGAGGGGGGACACAGAGTCTGGTATAAATAGTGGCAGTGCCAGCACTGCCTCTTCCACCACTCAGAGGGAGGAGCCTGCTTCCACGGGTGAGGGTGGAGTGTCAAAGAGAAGGGTATGTTCTAGGATCTGGGAGCAGCCACATGCTGCCCCAGTGGGCAAGGCCAGGTACAGATCAGGCAGAGTCCTGGGTGGTGAGGAGACACCCAGCCAAAGAGGGCCCCTTGAGGGCCCCTGCCTTGCCTACCCACGAAGGCCCGGGTGGCAACTAAATCTTGCCCCTAGCCCTCTCATCACCAGGCACATCCTGGCATCAGAGTTTGGTCTCGCTGAGGACGATGTTGGCTGTGACGAAAAAGAAGCAGGAGAAAGCCCACAGCAGCACAAAGGCCACCCAGAAGGTGTGGCGGAATGGGGATCTGTGCTTGTTGATGGTCCCATAGCCGAAGGCCAGCTGAGTGTCCTTGCGGCAGAGGTACACCAGGAAGGCAGGGATGACGTACTGGATGCCAGTACCCGCGTAGGCCCCCATGATGCCCACCAGGGACTCCAGGTCGTGGGTGCAGAAGGCCACCAGCACAGGGGGCACCAGGGTGATGGTGGGGAATACCACGCGGTCCACTACCCACGGGTACGTGCCGCCCTCTCGGTGGAAGAGTGTCTTCCAGTTGTTGCGCAGAGTCACAGCGATAATGGGGAAGTTGGTGCTGATGGTGAAGACAGGGAAGAGACCCAGGAAGAAGCGGACGGCAGCCAGGCCCACGACATCACAGCGAGCAAAGTTGAGCGTGTACATGTCCATGAGGCCGTCACCACGGAAGCAGAAGATGGCAGTGAAGGAGAGAAGGCCGTAGAAGGTCAGGATCAGCACGTAGTCCAGGAACACCAGTCGTGTGAGGTGGCGCTTGGAGGAGACAGGGGTGACGAGGGATGGCAGGGAGTGCTGGCACATGAAGGAGTAGACGCATACCCCAAACAGGTTCCGGACCCCTGAGAAGTCAGCCAGGGGCGGGTGCCCCTCCCCTCGTCCCTTCCCGATTCGGACTAGGGCCAGCACGATCATGATGGCGAAAGCTAGAAAACAAGATTGAGGGCAGTCAGCCAGTGGGACGGAATCACCCTGCCTGAGTTTCTGGTGTGAGGGACCAGGAGCCATGTGAGACAGAATCTTTAAATTCATGCAACTCCAAAGCCATGTCCTAGGGCAGGTCAATAGAGGCTGTTGAACTTAATGTCCCCTGTACCCCTCTCCATGTCCTGTTCTCTTTCCTTCTCCAGTGGAGGGGAAGTCTGGGCATAATCCAGAGCAGGGAGGTGCTGGGGTGATCAGCAGGGTGAACCAGCCCTGGTCATCACTACCAGATCCCCCAGCCCCAGCCCCAAGGAATCTCTCGAGGGCTCTGCCAGCTCCTGGCAGGGAGCAGACCAACTCTACAATGTTCCTTCCTTCTCCCTTGGTTTAAAGGATGTCTGTCTGGGCAGCTGGTGGGGTACAGAGGGCAGAAGGGCACAGAGCATTTGGAAGGCGATGTCCTCCTGGGCTGAGGGCATCCACTAGATCTGCTGAGGGCAAAAGGACAGGAATGCTGTGTAGACGTGGATGCCCAGGACTAGAGCAGGCAGGAAGTGGCCCGTGGTCGCTTCTGGGAAGAAATGGCACCAAGGGGCAGCGCTGAGAACTGTGGAGTGCTGAACTGCTGCCACCAAGGCTGGAGGCCAATGGCACATGGCTCTCTCCTCCTAGGCCTGGTGGCAGAGTTAGGAAACAGGGAATTTGCTGCAGAAGTAGAAGACCTGTGACATTATTCAGAGCAATCAGTGTTCCACTATGCATGGAGACAGGGCTGGCTTTACCCAACGGCCTTCAAAATGGACTTCCTCTTGGGCCCACCTGGAGACTGGGCCACCAGCCTGCCCTCCAGAACATGCTCCCCGAAGAGGCTGAGTGAAAAGCCCGTACACAGCAGGCTGCCTGCACATAGCAGTGAGTGTTCAGAAAGAATGGAGTGACCTATGGACAAGAATTCCTGGCAGTCCGAGACGGTACTTCTGGACCCTTCTGTGGCTCTCTAGTCAGCTTACCCACAACTGCCACTGTTAGCTACTCAGCACACACAGAGACCACCACTGTCCCTGTCTCCATTCTGGAGTTTACAAACCCTTCCAGCCTGTGTCCTGGTCCCTCAGATAAAGCCACAAGAAGGTGTGACACTTCTTGGTGAACAGCGCAGGTGAGTGTGAACAGAGGGCCCACAGAGCACAGCGTGCAGTGCCTGCCAGAGAGCAGAGGTTCAGGGCTCTTCCCCAGGGGAAGGCTGGGGCCCTCCACTCTCCTCCAGGCCCCAACACAAACCCTGGCTCCTGGCAGGGACAAGTCATTCTGCTGGGACCCACAGGAAGCCGGGGCGATGTCTTCCCACAATGACAATAGACGATAGGGCAAATCATCTATTACTTTTAATCAGAACTGCCTGACACTGTCAGGGACAGGAAGGGGATGAGGGAACAGCCCTGTGAAAACTGCCAATAAAAAAGATGATTTGTTTCCGCCTCCCACAGCCCACTCCATCCCATCACTTCTGCTGCTCCAGGGCATCACAAATCTTCCCATTCCCGGCTAGTCAAGGGGAAGCAGCGACCCAGTTCCTTGAGTCTCGGCCTAGGCCCTGGGTGATCTGGCTTGTCCCAGAAATTCCTGGGGTGGCTGCAGGAGGGTTGTGCATGGTGGATGTCTGTCAGGAAGACCTGGCCTGCAGGATGTGGAAGAACGGGCAAAGGCTAGCTGAGGCAGGGGGAGTCTTGGATGCTAGGAAGGGTTACAAAGCCACAGAGCAGGGCCAGGTATGGGTGGGGCCTGGGTTCCCTGGTGGCCAGTTATCCAGGAGGCTGCGGCAGACAGCTGTGCCCTGTAGGTGGGGCACTCAGTCTGGGCCAAGGGGGCAGGTGCCGCAAGGCAAGACTCACATCCTGCTCTGCCCTACCACTCACGGCCCTGCTCAGGCCCTTGGCAAAGCTGACACGGATGTGGGAAGAAGCCAGTGGAGAAATTCTCGAGCTGTCTTTCTGCTGGTTGACCCTGGCCTTGGACCCTGGCTCCTGTGAGCAGGCAAGAAGGCAGAAGCTGGCTCTCTAGATGCGCACATCTCCATTACTGCTTTCAGCCCAGATGCCAGCTAGTGCTTCTCTGCCTACCTTCCTGCCCAGCCTGAAATCTCCGATAAGTTGTAGGAGATACAGGTAGAAACTGGCTTGCTTATTCAGGAAGGTTTTCTGGACAGCCCTGCCTGGTGTTTTCTTTGCTGCAAAGTTACAAAGTAGTTTTCCAGACCAATGAGACTGGCTTTATAAAACACACACTTATGCATACCCCCACCTGAATATAGGGGTCCTCCAAAGTAACTGTCTCGGGGGACTGCACCTTCGTGTCAGGGATGATGTGGAATATTTTCTAGAACTTTCAGGATGGCCTACAAAGTCATAGCTATGGGTGATAAAATGTATTTCAGCTGCCAGGAGTGGCGTACCTGCAATTGTAGCACTCAGGAGGCTAGCATAGGAGGACCACAAGTTGTTTTTTGCGGGGAGCAGTGCTTGGGATTGAACTCAGGGCCTTGTGCTTGCTAGGCAAGCACTCTACCACCGAGCTAAATCCCCAACCCAGGAGGACCACAAGTTTGAGGCCAGCTGAGACTATATGGTGAGACCCTGGCTCTAAATGAATGAATGAATGAAATATCTCACAATCTTTTGATTAATGCTACTACCTAGATTAGGCTCCCAATAGGTTCTCTCAATCCTCATCAAAAAAGTATTTCTAAAAACCAAATCTGCCCTTGAGGGCTTGATGTCTGCAGCCATCCAGGAGTGAAAAGAAGATGCCAGAAGCCTCTTGAGAGGCGATTGTAGAGGTGTTGAAAAATGGCCACTATGGAGCGGTGGCTCCCAGATAAGCACCTGGAGGGGACAGTCTCGTCAGGAAGGGTGGGTCTAGGAGAACAAGGCCAGAACACCTGCCTTGTGTCGGGTGAAGAGCTGCCTCCTCTGGGATGGCTGGTGAGGCCTGAGAGCAATCCCAGCCAACCTCAGCTGAGGTGGGCCTTTCAGCTGCCCCATGAAGGCACAGGGCGGGCAGCACTGGCGTCCCGAATGTGGGGGGAAGGGAAGGGAGGTGTTCTGGCCTGGCCTCCAAACAGGCAGGTTCCAAGGAAACCTGCACAACCCTCACTCTGGATTCTGCTGCATGGACAGGGAAGAGAAGGGAAGGAAGTGCGAGGGCGGGAGGCATGGACATGTGGGGGTCCTGAGATGAGGGGGCCAGGCCTGACACACCTACCCTGGCACCAAACCCATTTGTCCCTGTCGCCTCCCTCCCTGGCTGCTGGAGGAGCAGCGTTCAACAGCTATCTCCTAGATTGATCGCCCCGTCCCTGGGAGACAGCTGCTCCAAAAACTCATCAGGTCTGCTCATAAATCCAGATGAAATGAGGATGACAGGCTGTGAGCGACAGGCACTGCCACAAGGCACAGCAGGGAGTGTGGCTCTGAGCTCACATTGGCGTTCAGGGCTCAGCTGCCCGTGCCACACCAGCTCGTGCCCACCTTGGAGGCTGCGAGGGAGGCAGAGGGACATGGAGATGGGACACAGCCCTGAGAGAGCGCTGAGCCATCCCCAGACATCCTGGGCTTCCCCATCAGATGTGCCGGGGTCTGTCCCTGAGCAGACCCTTAAGTCTCCTGAGGGCAAGGTCGGTCCTAATAACTATTCTCTGCTTTATCGCGTCCACCTGCATTCCACACCAGAAGTCACACACTCTGAGGGGTGAGCAGAAGCGTGAGGAGCCAGGGAGGACTCAGAGGTGAGAAGCTGGTGAGGCCTGACACCATGTCACATGAGGACTGCTGGGCCTGGGCAGGCTCAGCTGGAAGGTGACAAGGGGGCGAGAGACTTCTCTTCTAGTATCTGAGTAGCAGCCTATGTAAACAGTTGTGCTGGTTCTGTGTAAACCAAGACTCAATCGGGACCACCCACTCACTCATTCCCATCCACTCAACAAAGATGTATTTCAGCTGAGTGCTGGCATCATTCTAGTCACTTGGGGACAGCTTGCAAACACAGGCATGGGCCCCTTCTGCCTGGGAACTACAGTCACGGGGACAACAGTAGAATACACAGAAGACAATTACAACAAAACAGAGAACTGGCTAATGGTTGCATTAGCTACATGGCAGATGATGATATCCTGGTGGGGGGGTATCTAAGACAAAGGGCAGAAGATCATCTGGTCTGGAGGGCACAGTAGAAAGCCTGAGTCAGAAGGGGCGGCAGGGCTCTTTCAGCTGTGGCTACACCCTGCTCTTGGTTTAGGGGAGGAGGAACTCATTGCAGGGCAGCGACAAGGGGTCAGGTGTCCCTCCAGACCCCTCCCCGGTATCCAAGTCGCTGAGTCCCTATGACGCTGTATGATGCTTGCACACAGACTTCTGACAGCTGATCTAAGTTCTACAAGCTGCCCTCGCCATATTGATTCACCTTGAGGTACAGCCTCCCCTTGGGAGGGAGGAAGAAAGACAGGTGCGGAAGGCAAGTCATTATCTCGGCAGCTGAGACAAAAACAGGCGCAGATCCTGGGCCCCAGCAGCAGCTCAGACAGAGGAGGCATCTCCCTTCTCTTCGTGAGACATCAGGGTGAGAGCAAAGTTCGCACAAGGGCTGCCTGCCCACTGTAGGCCTGGGATGGCTTCCACCCCTCGGCAGAAGCACATCCAGTTCTGGGTGTCAAGATGGGCCAAGCAAGGCTGTGACTTTCTGTTAACAACAGCTTCTACGCACCAGAGGCCAGAACTTCGAGTGTGGTGGTCATGATGGCATTTCACATCAGGATCTGTTCTCACAACATTCAACAGAGCCATCGTTAGTTTCTTAAAGCGGTCAGAAGAGAAGTGCTGCTCTCCAGAGAACCCTCAGCCTTTCTTTTGTGGGATAAGAATCACTGTGGGAACTGTCTGTCTGTCCTCAGGGCCTTTCTCCTAGGCAGAGAGGACAGGTGAGCCAACATCATTCTGATCTGCCAAAGGCGCTGCTGATGTGTAAGAGGCTGAATAAACAAACACTCACATCTCTCCTGAATGCCCTGCTTTCTGAGCAGCCCAGAGCTGCAGGAAGAACAAGGTCTTACTGGCCAGGCTAAGCCATGCCGGGGTCAAGACCTCACACGAGGCACAGGTGACTTCTTGTTGGCACCAAATGAAGGATGAGCAGGTGTCTGAGGCTGGGGCCCAGAGCTTGGACGCTCACTTCTGGGGACTCCAACAAGCACTCCTTAGTATACATATGTTTTTGTCTACAGCTCCTGGTTCACAACATCCTCCCCAAGGCAGCCATGCAAACTAGAATCTCTTTTCCAAAGCCAGGTCCAATATGCCTCAGCCTTTCTGTTTTGGAGCTGGTAATAAAGCTTGTCTGATAGATCATCAGACCCTCATTTCCCATGGGGTCCTGTCCCGAACCTGGGAAAGTCCAACCAATTCCTTCCCAGGATCCGCGGTCCAGCCCTTCCAAGCCAGCCGCTGCACTGTGCCTTCCTTGGCAGGGCTGCTTCCTGGAGAGCTGCCCCCTTGACTCTGACCGCTGACCCTGGTCCTTGATGTCCCCGAGGCTGAGGCAGTTTCTGCTGTTCTCCCGTTTGTGGCACTGGCTCCAGCCCTGGCAGAGGGCTGAAGGAGGCCATCCATCAGGTGGCTGTCGGGAGGACGGTGCTGTCTTCTCCAAGCAGAGAACCAACATGCCAGGGCTAATGATAACAAATGGCTGGTGTGTGCCCGTCACCAGCTCAGGTACGGGAGCTCCAGGCAGGAAACTGGATCTGGGGAAGGATGCGGCACCAGCTCTGTCCTTCACTACTGCGTGGCCCTCACAGGATGCAGGGGCACGGATTGGTGTCTCCCCTAAGCCGGGTCATCAGGAGGGCTGGGAGGGATGGTGGGGTGAGGTCAGCCTGAGCTGAGAACTCCCGAGGACCACACAGTTTCTCAGCATTGAACACGGGAACAGGTGTCTGGGCATTTGTCCCTTAAATAATCAAACCAAATAACAAAAATAAGAGCCACATCTGGCAAGAGACAAGAGGAGACAGGAGGAGACGGGGCCTGCAGGTGGAGATGTGAGTGAAGCCCACGAAGTTGCCATGTCTTGGAAGTGCCAAATGGAAAGAGGACTTTTTCTTTTCCTAAACGAGCTCAAGTTCTCAAGTCACAATGGCTTTAACTCTTAACTCTGCTTTTTTTTTTTAATTTCTATCTTTCTCCTCTCCCTTCCTTCCTTTTTCTTTTTTCTTTGTCTCTTTTAAGTGTCCACTCTTGGGGTGTTACATTGCCTTTAGAAATGGAGATGACAGATCTCAGGGCAGTGATGCATGCCTGTAATCCCAGCACTCAGGAGGCTGAGCCAGGAGGACTGTGAGTTCAAGGCTGGGCCTAGACCTTGTCTTCAAAAACCAAAGCCGAAACCATAGCAAAACAAAAAAAGGTGATGATAGGGTGGCACTGAGGGGAGAAAACGAGCAGGTGCAGTGACTGGTGTGGGCAATTTGGCCCACAGCAATCACTCAAATATGTGGAAGTCCCTCTTATCATCTTGGAGCCTCACTTCCGGTTCTGAAACACCCTGCCAGTCCCCAGTTCTCCTCTGCCTGTCCTTGTCTAAGGAGGGGTTTGGGATCATACCGGGGCCTCACCCTCCTGCTCAGGGGAGCCAATATCACAATCCTTCCCAGGAACACTCGGCACTGGTGTCAGCTAACCTTTGGGGCTCTGTGGGCCACTGGTGGGGTGGGGGCCCGGAGGACCCCAGACAGGCTGCTCACATCTGCTCGGTGGGCCAGAGGGATCCTCGGTTCTTGCTCTTTCCCCACCCAGAGCTCCTGAAGCCATACCAGGCCTGGTGTCGCCCTGTGTCGCTTGGGTGTGTGCTCTCTCCGGACACGTTCTTCGGCACCTGAATTGGTCCGTCCTTCCTGGTCTTTGGATAGGCTGGAGAGGACAGGACACCCCTGGGCTCTGCCTGGGAGGAGCACCCTCTGACTCTTCTGTGTCTGTGAAGCACTGCTGTGCCAATGCACCCCAAAGTCACTTTGGTGTCTGCTGAAGAGAGGGACTCTTTCCCATGCCTGCTGGCCCTGCACTTTTCAGAGGATTCAAGTGCAGAAGTAGAAGGGTGTTGGAATGATCTACTTCACAGGTCCAGGTTCGGCCCACGGCTAAGTGATTCTCCCTGAGGGACTCGGAGCAGGGCTCCTGCGGAGGACGTGGGGGGCAGTAACCCAGGGCAGGCATGAGTCTCTAAAGCGACCGAGTCTCCTCATGAAATCAAGAGTTCTGGCTTTGTCATCCTTCACCTTTTCCCACCCTCAGAGCATGCAGGTGGTGCCTGGGAGGCTCAGTCTCAATTTTTCATTCCTAAGCTGTCAGAGCAGCTCAGTTTGTAACCATGGGGAAGTCAGAGCTGGGGCCTCTGCTGCCGGCCGATTAATCTCCTTCCTGGAGACTGAAAACATAAAATTTCAGACACTGTCAACCTTCTTCCCCTGAAAGCTGCTTGGCCCCTTCCTCCTGAGCAGCCAGCTGGATACAGAGAAAGCCCGAGAAGGAGAGAAGACAGAGGAGGAGAACAGGCGATACCAGGACAAGGACGTCTGGATCCCCTGGTCTCAGCATGAGTGCTGGGGCTCCAGCGCTGCTGTGGCTCACAGAGGCTCTGCAGGTGTGTGTGACCACCAGACTGCCTGAGGCCAAGCCGGACCCGCCCTTGGGAGGCCCAATCCTTCACTGAAGCCAGGTCTATAACCACCATTGGGCCAGCACCTTGCTCCATTGAGCACGGGTGATCTGGGACTTCTCCTCTCTTCCCTGTCTGTGTCCAGGGAGCTCCCTGGCAGAACAGGAGTGCCTGTCTGGTGGTGAGATCTGCACACACCTTGGCCACACACAGGTCAGAGTTGCTGACAATGAGGGCGGCTCAGAGGGGTGTGGCTGCAAGAGCGATCTCGGTGCCCAGCAGAAGGTTCTGGTCGGTTCTGACTGATCCTGATGCAGGTGTGGTATGCTGGCACGTGGCTGGCTATTTTCCAGCAAAGGTTAATTAAGTGCCCACTCTATCCTAAAAGCTTCAGTGCAGAGATCCTGGTTTTCTCTTCTATAAACTGACCTCTGTTTGCAGAGAGCACTTCTAGAAGGGCAAGAATAGAATTATGACCAAAATGAAACCAAAATCTGCCCAGGTTTTTCCATATTCTCTTCACTCAAAGGAGTAAAGCGGGGCCCTGAACAGGCCCAGAGAGCCCTGGAGAGTGGCCCAAAGGCTGCTGGGCAGGACTGCACACATGGGAGGGCTGGCTGCTTGTGAGAGGGACAGGGGACAGGCCACCTGCACCGGGGAGGCAGGCTCCTTCTTGGACCTTTGAGAGGCACCAGTTGAGTGGCGGTGAAAGAATTCAAATGGCAGTTGGCAGCAGTGGGCAACAGATGGCCAAGGCTCATGAGACCCCTGGCTGCTGGTGGTGACAGATGGGAGCAGTCCCACTGGGGGGCCCCCCACAGGAACCAGTCATGGACCTGGGGTCAGGTAGAAACCAGAGAGCCTGCTGTTCCTAGGTGATGTCTCTCCCTGGGGACCTCCACCTTGCCTGCCACCACTGCCAAATCCCACCTCTCCCTGTGGCTTGGAAAACAATCTGGGGCACTTGGGGGTGGGGTGGGGAGACAGGGCTGAGCAACTTCACCCGGCAGGCTCCAGCTTCTCCACGGATGCCTGGAGAGGATGGTGTCTGACCCACTTTGAGGGGAACAGAGACAGAACGCTCAGCGTCTGCTCTGAATCCACAAGCAGAGGGGAGGGAGCCCTGTGGGTCCTCGACAGCCCAGACCTGACCAGCGGTGGCTGCGTTCCACAGCAGCCTTTATTAGAAAGAATCGGGTTTTAATAACACCAAATGGGCGCCCTGAGCTGAGCTGGCTGTTCAGGTCCCCAAGAGGGAGGTATTTGCATGTGCCTGCGAGGATGGGACTGAAGTAACGATGCCTCTGTGGCCCCTTCCAGCCTGAGAGCCCCGCACTGGGCATCCGGGGGCACGGCCGACAGGCATGGGTCTGCTTGCTTAAGCCTCGGGATCTGAGGCCACGGTTGCTGGGCCTGTGGGCATGAAGCACAGTGCCTTGGCTGCCTCTCCTGTGTCCTGGGTCCACCTGCTGCTGACAGAGCTAGTGGTCCAGCCCCCCAGGAGATGGCCTGCTTCTCATTCCCCCAGCTGAGCTTCCCCGAAGGTGGTGGGTGTGGAAGCCAGGGGTAGAGGGCGGGGTCCCCGCTCTACGCGCACCAAGGAACCACGGTGCGGCCCTGGTGACGTGAGGAAGGGTCACAGGGATCCCAGCTCGGGCACCAGAATGGACACCTTGCACCATCACTGTTTCTACACGCAGCTGAGGTCATGTCCCTGATCCCTGCCAGCCTCTAGAGAGGCTTGCTATGAGGCTTCTCTTGGGATGCGACGGCCAGCTGGATTGACAGTGGTGATGCTCATTGTGGTGCACAATGCAGCTTCCAAAGTCGAACAGGGCGTTCTCGTGTATGGAAAGACACTATCTGACCCACATCCAAGGGAACAAGGGGCGCAGGGTGACAACCAGGAGGTGCAGCACCACTCCCACAGCCGAGATCCTCTGCACAGACACTTGGGGCTGACCTGCGGTGGCTGCCTGGGAGTGCCAACCTAGAAGACCAAGAGGGCTGGCCAGACACCTGAACTGCTCATGCTCTCATTTGCTGGGGATGGCAAGCTGAGACCCTCCTCGCACATGTGAATTTCAAGGCATCTGCGGTCCAGGTATCTGAAACCGACCAGCCTGGTAACCCCACAACTTATTTGGGGCACATCAGAATCAACATTGATGTTCATCATTCACATTCTGACATTTTCCCTGGACAAGCGGCTGTTTGCAAAGTCCCTTAACCCCTTAGGTCCCGTTCTGGCAGCACAAGGGGGGCTGGCCTGAGGCTCCTCAGGAAAGCTTGGGGGCCTGCAATCTCCCCAGCCTCATTTCAACAGATGGCAGAACAAATTCCTAATTAAGCATGAGAAAGTTTCCGGCTCAGCACATTTATTCATGATTTTCTGGTCCCTTTGGTACTCATTCTCCCCCTCTGTCTTCCTGGAACCCAAGTCAGCTTATTGCTACCCTGAGCTTCCTACTTGGCTCTTGGAAAGGCACAGCCCTAATCTGGGGAGAGGGGAGAGGAAGGGCATGTGGCCAGGGCGGGTGGGGAAGGGAGGGTCGTGGGGGGACAGGCCACACAGCTGCTTTTCAGAGGCACAATGAAAAGGGTGTTTGCTGCTCACTGACAACTTGGCAGAAGCTTGAGAAGATGAGCGGGGCTTCCGAGATCACTGCCAAGAGGGTGTTCTAGAAAAACGCCTGGGGGCGAGCTCAGCCCAGGGGAGGGACAGCTTTGGTGGGGGTCCAGCAGGCAGACCAAGGATGCTCCCACAAACCAGGCTGCTCACTTGGTGTTATCTGGTGGCTCTGGGGAGAGTCCATGACCTCCCTTCCCTTCCTTCCCTGCTGACATGCCACAGGAGACCCCACATCCGGTCTAGGAAGAGAAAGGCCCCAGTGGTGCCACTGCCCCAGCCGGGAACCGAGCCCTGGTACACTGTGGCTTGGTTTACTGAACTGGGTGGTTTTCCTTTTTCCCAGGTGGCTGTGCCACCGGGAGGCGTGCTTTCCAAGCTCAGGGGTCTGAGTTTCTCGGGGAGAAAAGTGGCTGCTTGTACTGTCACCCACAGAAGTTCCCTAGAGAGGCTCCTGACACTTGATTATCTCTCAGATCAAAGGGACAGAAGAGGCAAATGGCTGAGAAGACATGTCAAGACAGCAATGGTACCACCAAAAGACAAGTGCCCATGACCTCTGCAAGCTGGTCTCTGCCCAGGCACCCGGTTCACCCAGCACCTCCCTCAGGGCCACAGTCGCTGGCACTGTGGTGCCGCAGGGGCTGCCTCCAAGGGCCCGGGAACCCCAGGTGGGGGCAGGGTCTCTTCTCAGGAGGCAGGGGCCATGGATGCAATCCGTTGCAGTAGCCGGGGCTGCTGTGTGGGAGCAGAGGAGACAAAACAGCATCACAAGTGGACGGGCAGCCCACAGTGCAGAACAGCAGCAGTGAATTTCCTAAAGCTCCTGTACTACGGATTCTACTCGATTCTACTCTAAGCCAGATTCTGGGACAGGAGAAGATGGAAAGGGGGAGGGGCTCCTGGCAGTCACCTTCCAGGACACTGGACCTGCTGGCAACCTCTGACCCAAGTCTGGGCACATGTGGGAACCTTTATTTGCCATCAGCTACCTCCTCTCCCTTTCACAAACTTCCACCTGAAGGCGAATGTATCTATCACTTGCCAGATGCAGAGAAGAACTGGTTGTACTAAACAGGTGCAGGAATGCTACCAAAGTCACTGTCATTAGCCTGCAGTCATCCCCTCAAGGCCTGACAGGGGAATCCATCATACCAGTGGAAAGCATGCGAGTCCCTCTACCTGCGCCCCCCATGCCTGTCCTCCTGGGCCAGGGAAGGGGAACAGGAAAGAGCTCGGCCTTTGGGCCAGGCCTTGCCAAGCTCTTTCTTACCACTTACACAGTAAGCAGGGCAGGGGCCAGGTTTTCAGGGCTGCAGATCTGGCTGAGGGGACAGCCAGGGGCTGGGGCAACAGCGTTAGGCTGTGGAGGTGAGGATGGAGAACATCTTCCGCAGATCCTGCTCACCTACAAAACTCCTGGAGATCACCAGGGCTCACAAATACTTCACGTTAGCAGAGAAAGAAGGACAGCCTGTGTTTCTCATCCCTGCGACCCCAACTTCTGGACACAACGCCTCCCAGCACCCTGGGGGGATCCATCCCAACATCATCTGTCCATGGGGCTCAAGTGACCCTTGTGCTCTAAGTAATAGGTTTCACTTTTCCCAGGTGGTCATGTTCACTCACCCCAGGGCTTTGGAACCCGGGATGAAACTGGACAGCACTCTGTTGGCGAGTACATGACCGGAGCCAGGCCAAGAATTCTGCCGCACCCAGGTCCCCAGCGCATGCACTTCTGTGGGGCCTCGTCGATGCCCAGAACTGACTTTGGTCCCAACTCTGTGTCCTTGTGAGGACAGACCAAGAGCAGGAAGGAGGTACCGGCTGGTGAATGGCCCGAGACAAGGAACAACTTTCCAGGACGCACATGCGGCCCTCATGGTGGCGTGGGAGCTTCGCAGCACCCTGAGCTCCCAGCCTGGGGGTTGCCTGGAGGGGTGGGCAGCTGCCTGACCAGATGGTCTCGGCCAAACAAATGCTTCCTTGGTTGGCCCTTCACTCTGGAGACTGGAGAGGCCAGAAGTCATTTGGGTGGAAACTGTCCTCGGCACATCATTGTCTACTCTGCGTCCTGCAGGGAGCCAGGGGCAGTGGGCACCTGGACCAGAGGAGGGGAAGGGGCAACTGCTGCGACAGGAAGGTTTCTCTGGAACCTCCATGCCAGGGGCAGGGCAGGTCCTGGTGGCCGAACACACCCACTGGGTCCAGGCCCTTCTATCTGAACAGCAAAGGCCTTTTTACTTTTACTGTTTATTATTATTTTTTAAATAGTAGGATGAAAAGATAAATAAAATGGTAGGATGGGCTTTATACTTTAGTGTCCCCCTCTTTGGAGACAGGCTCTTGCTAAGTTGCTCAAGTAGCCTCAAACTCACAATCCTCCTGCCTCAGCCTCCTGGGTGCTGTGACTATAGGTATGTACCACAATACCTAGCCAGCCTCCTTTGCTTTTAGATCCAACAAAGTAAGTGTCTAACAGATGCCCGGGGCACACACTGGTCGATGGAGGAGCATGAACTCCACACCCTCTTGTCCTTGGGCCAGCTGCATAAACAGCCGGTCCTTCCTTCAGGTGGCTGGCTAGATGGTATGGTAGACGTGAACAAACTCCCTAGGACCAACCTGGTTTAGGGGGAAGGGACCCCCAACTCCACCTGGAACAACAGTGTTCTCACTCAGTGTGAGGTGGTCAATTAGATCTTGTTGTAGACGGGGTGCCTCCAGAACTTGGGAGGCATTGAGTGGCTTCCACACGCTCACTGGGTTTTATGGCTGTGTTGCATGGTGCACCCGCAAGAAAGCAGAGTAGTGTTGCCGCCGTGCTCTCCAGGGTGTGCGGCCCAACTCAGGCGTTTGGGGGCCCACAGCCAACCTATGGGTTAGTGGGCACCCAGCATGGTGTATGCAGATGGGATTCTAGCCCAGCTCCATCCACACAACATGACCTTTAAAAAACCACTTATCTATTTTTGGTACTAAGTTTCCCCATCAGGAAAGGGCAGGCAGAGCACCTCGCCTCAGCCCCTGCCCTCTGGAAAGGTTGGACAACCAGGCAGGCCGTGTCGTCAGAGGCCACCTCCACCTTCCAGCCGTGCTGGGAGCTTGTTTGGCCTCTTGGGAGAGGTGGAGGAAGGGACGAGGGCGGAAGGAGGAGAACAGTGATGTTTCTCAGACTCACCGATCCATCTCATCAAAGAGGTCAGGATCTGCAGGTACTTGGTCTTCTGGACATCAAAGAAGGTGAACGGTCCCAGGAGGAGTGTGAAGATGGCCTGGGAGAGGGAAAGAGCGATGAGCGGACACAGGGGCGGCTGCCCATGGCAGGGCACCATGGGGAGAGCCATGTGTCACACAGGAAGGGAGGCTCTATCCTAACCCTGGTGCATCCCTGGCTGGGTGGAGGCTTCTTGGGGTCCAACTGCATCACCATGGCCAAGGGCCAAGTTCCAGGGTGGGACAGAGGTCCAGAGCCCTGCCTCTCTGACACGGTTCATGTTTGCTGTTCGGATGCTACTGCACTTCCTGGGCAAGGTCCAGGCATCAACCAAGGGACAAGCCCCCTCTACTCTGCTCTCTGGCAGGCACTGGTGGAGGAGCCTTGGGTCCAGCACAGCGCTGGCTTTAAGTGCAGAGTAGGGACAAAATGGCATCAAAATGAGGATCCAAAGGGAACATCAGAGGTGCCCTCACCATTACTGGGTGGAAAGGACACGGTGGGGTGGCCACAGAGGGCTCTAACAAGATGGCACAGGAGAGGATGCCCCTTGTAAAGGGCTTGGAGAAAAGCATTCATCAGGATGCCACTCATCAGTCATATTTGTCATATTTTCAGCTTAAATGGAAGGGGAAGCCTAGAGAACAAGAGCCAGTGACTTCCCAGGTGACTCACTCGGAGGCATGTCCTGGATTAAGGAGAAAAGGTGCCATACCTACAAAGATTAGGAGTGATGAAGCCTGGAAGGGGAGATGGGAGCCAGTCAGGGAGGTGAGTGCCTGTGCCCTGGTCCTCCTCAGTTCTCTGCTCTTGGGAGAACAGGGGAAAGTGTTTACTTAAAACTCTTAGAAAACTGGTCTACAGGAACTGTGGACCCTCTCTGCAGAAGAAATCAGGGTGAACATGGTACAGTCGACGGGGAGAGGAGTAGGGGGCAGGCTTCCATGCCAAATTGGTTGCTCAGGGAGCAGAGGAATTAAAAGCTGCTTGCTGGAGTTTAGACGATGGTACCATTTCCAATCTGCCACTCGGAAGCAGGCAAGGCATCAGACCTTATTAACATTTACACTGTGCCATTTTATCACGTTAATGCTAATGACACTCACCAGAGATGCGGCAGACGGCACAGAAGCCTGAAGGTGGGGAGAGGGGCATGCTGTGGGGAGAGGGCTCTGGCCTTGTGCTGTGGGTGAACTCATCACAGCTGCCTAGCCTGGGGCCGGTCCCGTGACAGGCAGACGGGCGGGAGCTCCGCAGAAGGCGGTGAGCCCGTCCTGCCTCTGCCACAAGGAGAGCAGGATGTGGGAGAAGCTGTGACCTCTTATCCAAGTCCATTATCACTGTGAGAATGAATGACAGAAGGACTCAAGTGCCGCTTAAGGAAAAGGCTCTAATTAGCTGGGGTGGGCAAAAGCGTCCTGGCAGCCACCAGGGTTAGGAGATTTCTGGAAAGAAGAGCTTTCTGCTGGGGTCCTCAGAACCAGCCTTCCCTCCATTCAGCAGAGGGAGAAGTATCCTTTAGGCTGGGGTGACTGGGAAAGGCAGAGCAAGGGGGCTCTCTTGGCTAAAGCAACGGCCACCCTCTAAGGTCTCACAGGCCCGGGGACCAGAGCTGGGACGCAGAAACTAACACACACGTAACCACCCACTCTGGCCGAGCCAGTCTGTATGCAGCACCATCAGTAAGTCATTTAGGAAAATTACCACTTCAGGGGAACTTTCCACTGATGAATTTCTCTTTTGAAGGATGGAGAAGGGGATGTCAGGTGGAAGGATAAATACAAAGTCACTTGCCACAAATATTTCCAGACAACTGTGGCCTGCTAGAAACTGGACTCCTGTTGTGCCCAGGGGTTTGGGTGGTTCACCTCTGACCTGTGAACCATTTGAAAACTCTAGCTTTGTGGGGGCAGAACTTTCCCTGGATGGTTTGTGCTGAAGTCAGATCTCATCTGAGGAACCTAGAAACGAGTGGTCGTTAGAGGACTCCATAACATAAAAATAGGCCAGAAGTAGCAGAACTGTCCCCAAGGTCAGCAGAGAATCCTACAGCTGCTGATGTCAGGTACAGCCCTCCAGGGGTGCTTGTCAGAGGCCTGGTCTATCTTCATCCTTCTCCTCAATGTACGCTTGTCAAAATCCCAGGACAAGGAGGCCCCACTGTGTAGAACCCGGAGGGAGGAAATCCTGGCCGCTGAGGGGGGTTCCTGAGCAAGAGGCCAAGCACATGCTCCTCTAAGAGATGCTGATCACGAGACTGGGAACTGGAATCCAGAGTCTGAATGAGGTCCGCCCTCATCTAGTGCTCTCATAGCCAGCCCTGGGGACAGAGGGTGGCAAAGGGCTCTCTGGAGGATCTGACCAACAGTGGTGACATCCACAGCTAGACAGTGGCTGGGACGTCTCCTTCTCATACTGAGGCGCACAGACTGGCCACACCACTCAGGGGCCACCGAGTTGCAGTCAACAGACGCAGGCTGCCAAACAGCAGCCTTGCACCGGCTGCGAGCTCACGCATCAGAGAGAGCCCAGATGAAGATGTAGACCTTGGCCTGGGGCTAATTAAGGAACAGGTGTCCTCTGCAAATTAGCTAGCACCAGAACTCAGCAACCGCGGTAGCGGGCATCAGAGCAACAAAGGACAAAAGACAGGAGTGGTGGTGGCTGCTGAGGTCTTTGGGAAGAAAGGGGCTTGGGCTGAAGGACGAACCCCAGTCTCTGATGGTCTGGTGGGGGCAGGTCTGTCTCTGAATGCTCATCAGCCAAATGTGGCACTTTGTGTTTTCTTTTTCCTTCTTAAAAAAGATGAAATAAAAAGCCAAGAGACAGCCTATCCTCTTGGGTCTTCCAGTCTAGCCCATATGACATTATAAATTAGCTGGCTCTGGAGCAATTTTCTAACCCCCAAATGCCACTGATCAGTTCAAATTCAGTCTCTGTTCAAGGACTCTTGTCACCCAGCTCATTACAGGAAGCAGGGACACCAGTCGCTGCAGCCAAATGTGTTTTAAAAAAAAGAATGACTCTTTGATTTCTAATGAAATCTTCAAATGGGTCTCTGGGAGTTAA